>VXBP01008287.1:470647-709600 GCA_013400115.1 Rhinopomastus cyanomelas | reverse complement strand
CGGGCGGGGCGTGGCTGAGCCGGAGAGGCCGCGGCACCGCTTGGGGGGAGAAGCGGGGAGGGGCTGGGGGAGCGGGGGCGCAGCGCGGCCGCTCGGAGCAACGGCGCCCCCTGGCGGCGCTTGGGGGCGCGGCAGGCGCTGGGTACTGCACGGACCCTCTCGGTGCCGTGTACCCTAAAACCCCGGGGTGTCGTGTACCTTCCTAGGGTGTTCTGTGCCTCTGTAACCCACCAGGATGTCCCAGTGTTCATGGACCCCTGGGGTAACCCTGTCCTCATGAAAACCCCCAGGACTTGCTCTGTCCCTGTCCACAGAATTGCAGAGCTCATCCAGTCCCAAACCCCTGCCATGGGCAGTGACCCCTCTCACCAGGCCAGGGTGTCCAGAGCCACCTCCAACCTGCCCTTGAACACTTGCACGGATGGAGCAGCCACAACCTCTCTGGGCAGCCTGTTCCAGGTCCTGAGCACCTTCACAGGGAGGAATTTCTTCTTAAGATCTAATATAAATCTCCCCTCTTTTACTTTGAAACCATCCCCCTTGTCCTAGCACTAGGTTTCCTTGTTACAAGTCCCTCTGCAGCTTTCTTGGAGCCCCTCCAGGTACTGGAAAGCTGCTGTAAGACTTTACTAGAGCTTTCTCTTCTCCAGAAAGCGAAGAGAGTCCTGGACACTCTCCAGGCATCTCCCAAACCTCCTCTATATGGTCCAGCTTCCCACTGCCCATTCCTCATGTGCCCCACAAGCACTGGGCAGCCCCTGGTGTTGCACATCCCTGTCATGGCCAGACACTGCCCTGGTGCCCTGTATCACAAAGTCATTTGCCCACCAAATCCCACGTGCTCTGGGCTTCAACATTTGAACTAAACCCAGAAGAAACCCTGCAGTGAGGCAGAGCCCGGCACAGAGGCCTCCCTGCTCCTCTTGGTCTCAGGGCAGGTACTCCAGCCTTAAGAAATAAGGTAAATACCAGTGGAAGAGTTGAAAAATAGGTTACCTTGTAATTGAATTATTTTTGCCTGCAGCTAAAGAAAGAAATCAGCCTTGCTGCTATCTCACACAGCCTCTGTGTTTGAGGACTTACTGGGGTGTGGAATAGCTGAAAGGGTGGGTGACAGCTCCTTGGCCCAGCCTTTTCCACCGCCTTACTTATTGGATTCTTTTTTTACCCTTTCCCCCTCTAGCCTTTAAATTCCAAGCAATGCCAGGGAAATCTAGAGCTTTGACAGCTTGGAGGAGCCAAGAACAGGACTCCTGGCAGAGCGATATGGCCCTGATCCCATATCAGGAGCCAGAGAAGACCCCTCTGTCATAGAGACTCCAGCTCACAGGGTCCCATTGCCCCATCCCATTGTTCCATCTCATCTCAGAGGTAAGCAGAGGCTGTTGGGGTGGGAGGGTGGTTCAGGGCAGAGCATCCCAAGTGCAGCTCTTTGAGCAACCACTGCTGTGAGGGTTTGACTTATGAACCTGGTGAATTAGTTGCATTTCCCCCTCCCCTCTTTTCCAGAAGTCATTTGCTTCTTTCCATCAGCACTCAGGATTTGGGAAGCATTTCCTGGAGAGAAGAGGCCTGTAGCCCGACCTTGAGTACCACCACATCATCATCCTGGAGAGATACACTTGCTTCCCCAGAGCTAGGAACGCCTCGACCATCGGCCTACCAGCCCCTGCTACCTGCTTGGAATGTGGGATCACCTGCACAACCCCACCCCACAGCTGTTCCTCCAGAGCCTGTAAGTGCTGAGCATGGACAAGTGCTGGCTTGGGACTCACAAGTGGTGGGTGCATCCCATGGCAAGGAGCAGCCAGGCGCACCCCAAAAACATCTCCTGGCATTGTGGTTCTCCACAGCAGCAAGCGGAGGGCTGGGGGTGTTTGTCTTGGTAGCTTGGACTCGTCCCACATGTGTCTCACTCCTGGCCTTGAGTTGTGGAGTCAGCAGCGGTTGCGCAGGAACCTGTTGACATCAACATCCCCTTAACAGCTGAGACAATCTACCTTCAGCAAAGATCTAACTTACCCACAGCCCTTTTTACCTGCCACTGAGCCCTGAGTGATTTATCCTTCCAGCTACTCCAAGAAGCAATGAAACCAATTGTTGGGTTTTTTCCCTCTCAGCAGTAATTAATGGTTTAATTAACACTCACGACATCTAATTCCCACTGCAATGCCCCAGCAGCTTCCACTGCTGGAGCCTCAATGCAAATGCTCTGGTAACTGAGGTTGGAAAGGGTTAGACAGGGAGCTGCTGGCTGGAGGACGCCTATCTGGCCAGGATTCCTTCCCAGGCTGGAAAGTTCTCCTCCTCAGCAGAAGCCTCTCCTCCCGAAGTTCTCAGCACGTTTCTCAGCTCTCTTTGCTTTTGCATGGACTTGCTTATCATGGGGTGGTGGCTTTTATGGCCAAGTGAAGGGACCGGGTGCCATGAGCAGCCCTTGTTATTTACTCCCAACGATTTTCCAAGATTTTAACACCAGTCTCCAAGAAATTTTAGCTGTCCCAAGGAGAATAGCTGCTTGTAACCAGTTGCTAATTGCCACTATGAATGTCAATTAATTCATTTAGCTAATTATCCACTCCCTGAGCATCACGCACCAAAGAACTGTAAAAGATGGGCATATGGCAATGGATTGGGAGGAAGGAGCTGGCTCCTGTGAGCGCTGGCCCGGTGTGCTGGGGCAATGAGCTGAGGGAATGGGCCACCATGAGCCATAATTACAGCATTATGCTAATTAGACCTGGAAAACATCATCCTCCCTCCCTGCAACCTTTGCTTGGAGGCTTGAGTGTGGGTCAAGGGTCTGAAATGTTTCTAATCCTGCTGCTCCCTCTGACTCTGACAGGGGGAAAGAGTCATTTTCCCTGTGTGGAGCAAACCTCTTAATCTAATCTCTGGCAGCAGAAACAAACAGTTCTGAGGAGCGAGGGAGAGGTCCCTGAGGAGCCTCCTTGCTAAATGTGAGGAGAGGGGCTTGGAGGAGGCTTCCTGTGGTCTGGTCACCCATGAGCTGCACCCAGGCTGCTGTGAGAGGGTAGAAAACCAGCCTAGTGAAAAAGCACCTTACTTGCTGCTCCTTCAAATATGCAAATGTTTTAAAGGACATACTCTGCTCTGAACCGATCAGAGCTGATCGCATCTGTACGTGCAAAGCTGGGTAGTGGAAAAGGTTTGAAGTGGGGGGAGCGGAGCAGGCTCCTCCTTGCTGTTCTCATAAAGAAGAATTGCAGATTTTATTCCAGCAGTTGAGCTAGTCCTTGGTCAAAGCAGGATAATGACTTTCTCCTGAGAATCTCCATCACCATGCTGAGATCAATCATCCCGTGGTGCCTGCTCCAACCCCCAAAGGACCCTAACCCTCAGTGGGCAAGCATTGCCCTGGCTGGGCCACCAACCCGAGCCTGACTGGCCCACCCTTTGCAGAGGTGCGAGGTGTCCTGCTTCACCTGCACCTGCTTCACCTCCTCCTTTGGAGGAGCACTTCCTATATCCAGCCCAAAATTGGGATTGCCGAGGCCCCAGCACCCTAGGCACCAATGCCTGGTGCCCACCTCGAGTTTGCTCAGTTCCTGATGCTGAGGAAACTCACCTGATTTCCTGGTGAATTTGTTTAACCATTTCCCCCCTGCCTCTCCGATGTTGGTGCTCGTGCTTGCGAGGAGTTTTGCTCAGACTCGGGTAGGTCGATGGCCAGGACTCACTGATAAATGGGATGGAATCCCCAGACCCGATCTGCTCCACCGGGGACACGGTGACAGGAATTTGTGTTTTATTTCCTTGCTATCAAAACTAAACAAAAATTCATTTGCATCGTGAGCCCTGTTAGAGGGACTTGAACGGCAGTGGGGCCAGGGAGCAGAAGTTTAGCTGGGAAAGGGAACACCCCGGTGCCGAATGGGTTAGGGGAGCAACCCAGCACCCCTGTGCCTCTCACTGCGGTGATGGTGGGAGAAGAGGGGTGATGCATGGGGCTAGGGAAGGGATTCAGGATCCATCTCTGGAAAGAGCTGGAAGGCCTCCCGCAGCTCCGTGGAGCCGCTGGCAGCGTCCCGGCGCGTTCTCTGTGCAGCAGAGTGCGCAAGGTCACGCTGGGGACGGCGCGGATCAGCCGGGCGCTACCTTAAGAAAAGTTACGCGTGACTACACCACAAGGAAGCGGAGGGGGTGTGCGCTGGCCCCATCCCAGGCCTCTGAGCCAGCCCTGGCCTTGACGCCCGCTGCCGGCCGCCCACAGGTGTCCGGACGCTTCTCCTCCAACGCAGCACCACCTCGCCATTGCCTGCAAATGCTCAGCTTCTTCTGGCTAAGGTGAGGGCCCGGGGGGCCACGGAGCTGGCAATGCGGGGCTCTGGGGCTGAGCGGGCAGCAGCCGGCAGTGGCTGCTGCTGCTGCAGATCCCATGCCTGGCGGTGGAGCGATGGCGAGTCCCAGCTTGCGGCTGTGCCGGGGTGAGGAGCTCGGATGAGAGCCCCTGGTGCACCCTTTGCTTGTCTGGGGACGCCCTCTTGTCCTTATGGTTTGCCGCTCCATCATGGTCGCACCAGCAGCTCAGTCTGGCACCCTCCGGCTGCCGTGGGCTACAGCCAGTGACACCAACCCCCTCCTGGGATTGCTGGATGTACTGGGAGGGATGCGGGGGAGGGGGGCGTGGCTTGAATCAGCCTTTTTTCACTTAAAAGTAGTGGCGGAGGGCTGCTGGAAGTGCTGGTGTCATGGGGACGAGAGGGAGATGCACTTGGCACTGGCCGGGGTGGGTGATATGATACCACAGTGGTTGCCATCCTGCTGTCTCCACTCTAGTGGTCTTACCTGTAGTGGTCACCATGGTTGAGACCACTGCAGTGAGGGCCACCAGGGCAGAGATCACTGCACCATCATGGTACCCACTTGAGTGGTCGCCACCACAGTGGTCCTGATCACGGCAGTCTTCTCTATGGTACTGTCCAGCTTGGTGGCTTCATCCATGGTGCTCTTGGCTCTGGCAGTCTGCACCCTGGTAGTGTCCGCCTTGCTGGGCTCAACCACAGTGGGCTTGACTGTGATGGTCTCAGTGCTATGAGAGTCCCTCTCCCAGGGAAAACCATAGGTGGCAGAGCAGAGATGCCTGAGCTGGGTGATGCTGCTGGGTGTCCTCAGGCTCATGAACTGTGCTCCTGGTAGTGTTTGCAATGCAACAGGGTGACAAATGGCTTCAGTTTCCCCCTGGGCTGGAGGCAGTGGTGACAGGGACCTTTGTTCCCCAGGGCACTCCCTGGGCAGTCTTTGCCCCTGAGCCAGCAAACCATTCCAGAAACCTCCTGGAGATACAGGGAGCAAGCAGCCAGGCAGGGGCATGGATGGGGTAGAGGGCTGCAGGCACAACCAGGACTGAGAGTGCTTTACACACTGTTGAATTGAGTGGTGGAGAGGGACATGAAGGGGCTGGAGGAGGATCCTCTGCTACCACCCTGCCATGAGTGATGGATGTGAAACCATGAATCCCTCATCCAGGCTGTCATTCTCAAGCCACGCCCCTTGCCTTTGGCCCTTCGTTTGCTCTTTCCTGGCCCCATGCCTTGCTTTGCTCCAGAAATACTGGAGACAGCATGATGTGTGGGCCCAAAAATACCATGCAGAGGACCCCATGGCCTTCCTTCTGTGCTGGCCACCCTTCTGGGGTCCTGCTGAGGGGAGATGCTGCATCTACTCACTGTGCTGTGACTTGTGGGCATGGGGTGATGGAGGTGAGCTGTGTGACCATCTCCGTCACTGCTCACTGGTGGGATCCCACTGGAGACGATGCCTCCCCTCGTACTAATTCTGCCCATCCCATTCCCAGGAACACAGGCTTTGCTGCTGCTGGCTGTGGCACCAGTGAGCCAGATCCTGTGGGAAAGGGAGCTCTCACTGCCCTGTTGAGATGGCAGACTTTCCCAAAGTAGGTCAGGTTAATGTTTTAACGCATTCAGATTTGCCTGTTACCATGGATATTGCTCAATTATACACCAATAATCCCCCAGGAGAACTTCCCTGTCGCCACTTGCCTCTCTGCCATCTCCTTCTCTTTTGCCTTTAACTGTTGCCAGGAAGGGGGAAGGATGCGCTGAGGAGCTGAGGTGGGGGTATGAGACAAGAGCCAGGCGAGAGAAAATGGAGATTAGGTGGTCGTGGGGGGCAGGATTGAGATGCTGGGCTGTCCTGCTCTGCCCACAGCACCCCCCAGCCCAACATCCGTGACCCCCGCTTCCCTTCATTCCAACAAAGTGGGGTTAGGCACTTGGGGGTCGCTAAAGCAAACACGCTACTTCCAGTAGGGTCAAGGAATTGAGGGAAGAACCACTCTCCTTCACCTCTTCTCACATCACCTCAAAGGCTGTAGGACCCAGCAGGAGGTTGTGATGGAGGCTCCCCCAGTGTGAGGTACCCCAGTGATTTCCCAAGGCCACCAGCACCCAGTTCAGCAACTGAGACCATCGTGGTTTGGTGCTGCAGGACACCCCTTGCCAGGGTACAGAACAGTGGGGTGCTCCCTCTCCCCCAGCAGTCCTAGAACCATTGGGGTGTCTCCCACTCTGTGGCCCCCGATGCCTCCAGCAGTGCAGGAAACGACCATGGCAGGAGGCAAGACAAATGTTCTGCTCTAAAGGTTGAGGTTTTTTTCCTTAATGGAAACTTTTTTCTTTTTTTTCTGGGTAGAAGTGGGTCACTCGAGGGGTGACAGCGTAAGAGCATTGTCGCCTGGGTACCACATCCCGTTGCCATGGTGACCCCAGGACTGCACCAGTCAACAGCTTCACAAATGTGACATCTGAGTGAGGCTGAAGAGTTTAATGAGGACAGACAGTTGCCTGCTCACTTTCGATAACCCTGTCCTCTATAAATCCCCACTGGCTGGGTGCTTCGGGGTCTCTGGAGCATGAGGTGTGGCTAGGGTGCTCCCCTTCCTGGGCACCTAGGGCAAAGCACTGAGGGGATGGATGCAGATGAGATGGTTCTTTAATTTTTATCTCTCTGTTGCCCTAACCCAGAAGACAAGGTGACATGTTGCAGAGCCAGGCCAGGATTCCTGCGGTGTGGCCCCAGCCACGTGCTCTGTGGCACCCTGTGGGGTGTGACAGGGTCACCTCTGGCCTGCAATAAAACAAATCTGGGGAGCAATGCCAGCTTGCTCAACACGAGAAGAACCCTTGTGCCGGGTTCACATGGCTGGATGAGCTGTAAACCAGGCCCTGAGCCTCCACAGCCAGCCTGGAGAGGTCATGGGGTTGGTATGGCGAAGCAGGGGTAGGAGGCTCTGGCAGGCTTGGTGATGCTTGTACCTGCTGGAGCTCTGAGCACCTTCGTTTCACCCTGACCAGGCAGCTCCTGTGGCATGCTGGCAGTGCAGGAGGCAAATCTGCAGCCCTCACTGCTCTGACCCCATGCCAAAATCCATGCCAAAGTCCCACACCTTGGGGAAGGAGTTACCGCCTCCAGCAGCCCAGTGTGGGAGTGAAACGTTTACTGGGAGAGCCACAGGCACACTGGGGCTGGTCCATGGCATGTTTGGGAGCAAACTGTGAACACACAGCCTCTCCCATTTGCTTAGCTGCAGCTGTGACCATGTCCTTTCCCCAGACACCACCTTCGTGTCCAAACAGGGCCCACTGTGGTTCTGCAGAGCAGCCCGTGGGGACCCAAGGGCACTCTCTGTCCTTGAGCCATGCTAGGGCTCCCCAGGCAGAGAGGCTAGTGCAGAGCACGGTGGCATCGCCAGTGCCAGGTGCTTCCCATTCGCTGCCCTCAGTACCACCCACAAGCCCTTCCCACTGCCAAAAATGTGCTGCCTGCTGTCTTGTGACTACGGCGGTGCCACCGTGCTGGCCAGGGAGCTCAGAGACACGGCCGTCTGTCACATGGACAGGGTGGAAAGTACTGACAGAGTCACTGGCTGAGGGCCGGGACAGGGCACCGTGTCCTGGGCTCCATCCAGTGCCCCAGAATAGCTGGGAATCTGTGCATTGCGGCTGTGAGTGCTGGAGCTGACCGCTGGGGAATGGCAGGTGCCAGCTCTGGGTCTGCCTGGCTCTCTTCTGGATTCAGCAGCCCTGATAGATGCTGGTGGGATGGGGAGGGCCATCAGAATGGGGACAGGGTTGACAGTGCACAGTGTGTGCTTCTTCATCCCTGCTGGGGCACCGCCACGGGCGTTCTCCAGACCCAGCTCTGCCAGCCCTGCTCTAACTGGAGCCGCTCTTCTCCTTTCCAGGTGTTTCTTAAAAATGGTCAAGGAGAATATTGTAGTCCCTGAAGAGATCTTAAGGCTCTGTTGCGATGGCCTCCAGGTACCCCTCATGCCCTGTGGCTAACCCTAGGGCTTCCTGATATGACAGTGGCTACTAACCAGATGCCAGCCTGTGCCAGGAGCTGCTCCCAGTTCCATTACATCCATCCCCCTGTGTTCCCCACGGCCATCCCAGCCTCTTGCCAGTGACTGTGGGATCAGGGCTGTTCCCACGGAGTGCTGGCTTTTTCCCTCCCTAAACTATAGAAACATCAAGCACTGGGCAACCAAGTGGTGGGGCCTGTGGCCAGGCTGCTGCTGGCTTTGCAATGGGTGGCTTCTGAGTGCTTTGCCTCGCTGGCTAACACCCCAGAGCCTGCTGGCTCCCTGAAGTAGCTCTGTAATAGTGATGTAGGCACCCTGGAAGCAGCCCAGGAGGTCCACAAAGAGGTTTGGAAGCTGCTAGAGGGGCTCCAGGGGCTGACGGTCTGTCTCCCTGTGGGGTGGGGACCCCTTTGCCACAGGCTTGGCTTGTGTTGGCTGCCGTCTCTGCTGAGCTGTGGTTTGTGCTATGCCTGCTACGTCGATGTCATGTAGCTATGGAAACAGAGGTTAGAGCCGTGAGAGGAAAAGGCTGTTGTGGGAGGCTGTGAGCTCGGGCTGGTGGGGAAGGCTTCGTTTCCAGCACAAGCCCAGCCTCAAACACAGCCGGGTAGCACAAAGGGTGAGGGAGCCGCTGCAACAAGTGCTGTAAGGGAGAGTCCCAGTGGGAGCAGAAAGCGGAAGGAAGGGCTGTGCCAAAGCCCAGACAGCTTTTGGTGTTTCCTCAGTTCCTCGCCAGGGTAACTCAGGTCCCCACTTGTGCAACAGGGCTCACTGGACACCCACACAGCTGTTTTTCCTGCTGACACGCTCCGGGGTGATGGGCAGGACCAGCCCCATGCCCAGCAAACTGTGAAGCCGGTGAGGACCTTATGCGTTTGGGCAAACAACCCCAAATCCAGGATGCTTCCCTCCATTCCGCTGCTTGTAAACTGCTTTGGTCATGGAATCATCAATCATTGATTCAGGGAATCACAGAATCATCAAGGTTGGAAGAGTCCTGCAAGATTATCCGGTCCAGCTGTCAACCCAACCCCCCCCTGACCACTAAACCCTGTCCCCTGGGGCCATATCATCTACTCTTTTTTGGAACCCCTCCAGGGATGGTGACTCCCTCCCTCCCCAGGCAGCCTGTTGCACCCCCTGATGCCTCTGTCAGGGATGAGATTTTTCCTGATGTCCAATCTAACCCTCCCCTGGCACAACTTGAAGCCATTTCCTCTTGTTCTATCACTGGTGACTTGGGAGAAGAGACTGACCCCAACCTCTCTGCAACCCCCTTTCAGGTAGCTGTAAAGAGCAGTAGGGCTTCAGCCTCCTCTTCTCCAGACTGAATGTCTGGTTTTCCTCTGGGGAAGGTGGAAGCTGGAGCCCTGGGAGCACAAACCAGCCTTTGTGCAGCACCCTGGAAATGAAGCTGTGTGGGGGCAAAACTCCTTCCCAGAGAACTGACTGACTTTGGAAGGGGGTTTTGCAGCAGTCTGGGGACAAAGCAGCTGGGTTAGGTGATAAATGGCTCAGAAACCTGCAGTGGTCACACAGGGAGCTCTTTTAAGAGAGATTGTTTTCCTTTGGGCTGTGGGTGTCACATCTCTGGCAGTGGGCTGGGTGGGTTTTGATGGTGCCCACACAGGGCTGTGTGGAGAAGGGGCTTTTTTCTTGGTGGATTCTCCTCCCGTTTGGGTAAATGGAGATGTCATCTCCCACAGGGCCCGACTTCTCCGCCACGTGCCCAAGAGCCAGGGGAGCAGGAGGAGATGCTGGAAGCCATGGCAAGCCCCTTGCCTGCTCGCAACCCTACTGAGGTGCAGATGAGCCAGCTGGTGCTGCCCTGCCACACCAACCACCGTGGCGAGCTCAGCACTGGTCAGCTGCTGAAGTGGATCGACACGGCTGCCTGCCTCTCGGGTGAGCCCTCCTCTACTCACTGGGGCCACCGTCCCATTGGGCTGGGAGGAAAGGGACCTGGCTGTGCCCCCAGAAGCTGGTTCATCGACTGCATGCCTGCCACCCAGTGCCTGATGTCAGCTGGGAGCCCACGTCATGGCATTTTGCTGAGTAATTAGAGAACAAACAGCAGCAGGATGAGAGAGGGAGACGTGAGCTGCAGCAGACAGACAGACAGACCGAAACCCACGTCTGCTTCTTCCAGAACACTGCCCTTTGCCTTGCCTGGTGTGCAGGGCACAGTGAGAGCCAGCTGGTGACATCCTGGGCATCCCAGCTGCGGCCAGGGAGCCATGCCATGAGGCTGAGGGAAGGAAAACGGGTGCAATGCTGCAGTTCAGTGGGGCTCCCAGTGCTGTCAGGCAGTTAGGGGTTCCCAGAGTCTCAAGGGAAAGCCATGATGGCAAGATGGCTTTAAAATGTTTGCTGCATATGAGGAGATGCCAACTGCCCCTGCCTTCCCACACGGCTGAAAGTATCAGGGGGTGGCAAACAGCAGGGCAGACCCCTCTTTGTTACAACCTGCTCTCCAAACCCATAAAACAACATGCTGCTATAGCGTGGAGAGACCCCAAACACCGCTCTCATCCTGTGCAAACATGGCAGATGGGCATGAGCAGGGAAAAGGTCAGCAGTGGGGGTTTCCCCAGTGTCACCAA
Source organism: Rhinopomastus cyanomelas (assembly GCA_013400115.1). Classification (NCBI taxonomy): domain Eukaryota; kingdom Metazoa; phylum Chordata; class Aves; order Bucerotiformes; family Rhinopomastidae; genus Rhinopomastus; species Rhinopomastus cyanomelas. The sequence goes on along the minus strand of VXBP01008287.1, from coordinate 698,650 downwards.
CCCCAAGGTAGCAGCCATGGGGCAGAGGGGTGCTATGTGGCCTCGCAGGCTGCAGGATGCTGATGCTGTTTGTTTTCCCTTTGCAGCCGAGCGACACGCCGGCTGCCCCTGTGTCACAGCATCCATGGACGACATCTACTTTGAGCACACCATCAGGTAAAGGCCCCGCTCTCTGGGGAAGGCTGACGGGGTTAATCTGTCTGCTGAGTGCAGTGGGAGTGGTGGTGCTGAAGCCAAGCCAGGAGGCAGTGTGTTGGGCACCACAGGGGCAGTGCCAGCCTCATGGGGCAGGCAGGGAGCTCTAGCTCCGTGGCAGGGCTGTGGGCCGGCTGTCGGCTTTGATTTATCTGCTGTCTGCTTGCCTGGAGAGCTCCTGCTGCATTGGCTTCCCAGTATTTCCCCCAACCTCAGCTCCTCCCTGGCTTTGTTCAAGAAGCAGCTCTCACCCACTGCTCTGGAAAGCCTAGATCCCAGTGTTCTGGAAATCCTAGATCCCAGTGCTCTGGAAAAGCTAGATCCCAGTGCTTTGGAAATCCTAGATCCCAGTGCTCTGGAAAAGCTAGATCCCAGTGCTTTGGAAATCCTAGATCCCAGTGCTCTGGAAATCCTATATCCCAGTGCTCTGGAAATCCTAGATCCCAGTGCTCTGGAAGCCTGAAATACCACAGATTGTGCTGCTGTGGCAGCCAGCTGGGTGGCTGGCATGGAGTTGGCCTCACCCATCCACCCAGTGGGTACTGGTGACCTCCCTGAGCATCATAGCAGGCTGAGCTTTGCCCAGCTGGAATCCTCTCCTAAGCTACTTCCAGCATCTATTCAGGCAATGCCCCTGCACTGAGGTGCCCACCCTGATGTGTGCAGCCCCCTGACTGCTGTGTGACAGGGGACACTGTGAGCAGTCCCACCTGGCACAGGTCTTACTGGCCCAAGGTGTCTCCTCCCTTACCAACCCCACTAAGGCCAGGAGCTGCCATCCACCTTTATTCCTCCCTCAGAACCCCTGTGCCCCCTCTGTGCCCACCTGCTCACCCAGGGGTATCATCTCATGGAGCTTGGTGAGTGTTCTGTGCACCTGCAGGTCTGACAGTGGTGCCTCTGTGCCAGCAGAGGGTTTGGGCATCCCCATCCCCTGGCCAAAGGCAGGCCCAGCTGGCTTAGCCATTCTAAGAATCCACACTGCCCAGCAGCTCCCCACCATGCAGGTCCTCCCAGTGCACCCAGTGCTGGTGTTGGGGTCCCAGGCTGTTGGCTGATTTGTTTGGTGGTGAGAAGTCCAACTCATTCTTGAGTTTCATCATGATGCCCAGGAAACCCTAAACTCCCAGTTTCTTTGCCTGACATCAAACGTCATGATGCTGGTGGCTTGGGAAGCTGCTGGCTGAGGCTGGGGTGCCCATTGGGTGGCACCAAGCAGGCTCAGCAGGTGCTCTGCCTGGCACCACACAGCCCCAGCTCCTGGGGAGCTGTTCCCGTGGGTTTCAGCAGCAGGAGGATGGACCCCAGGCCTTCTGCAGAGCCTTAACCCAAGTCCTGCAAGGCATTCAGTGCTCTGCAGAGGGGAGCTGGGCACTGCTCCAGGGCTCAGGGAATTTGTGCAGCTCCTGGCTCTCGTCCTGCTGCTGTGCTCCAGCTTAGTGCTCTGCGCCAGGGTGCTGGCCGAGCTTCCCAACAGAGCTGTCTGAGGGCAGAGCATTTGCTGGCTGCTCTCCTCCTCAGCCAGGGCTGTCTTTGTGCTTTCAGCTGCCCTCCCACTGTGAGGGAGAGGCAGGGAGGGACCGTAGTAGGTCCTCAGGGACACAAAGGAGATCCCAAAACATCACTGACTTAGACATTCACAGGCTGGGCAGGGGTTGCTCCCCATCCCACATTCCTTTGAGCCGGGGTTTGTGTGGATTTTGTGGCACCACCTCTGATAAGGAGAGAAGGTATTTTATTGTGACAGGACAGGGGGTGATGGTTTTAAAGTAAAAGGGATTCAGGTGTAAGGAAGAAAGCTTTTACACCACAGGTAGTGAAGCACTGGCCCAGGTTGCCCAGAAAGATGGGCAAGCTAGTTGAGGGTGTTGACTAGTTGTCCTTTGGTGTCTGTGGTCTCTTCCAACCCAAACTATTCGATGGTCCTGTGATTTTGGGGGCTGCAGTAGAGAGAGCCAGAGCTGCCACCACCCCCGGCAGAACCCTGCCCTTGCACATCCCTTGCTGCAAACCCCTCTGGAGCATCCGTGCAATCGCTCCCATCGCCTCTAACCCTTTCCCTCCATCTTGCTTTCTCTTTTCGCACCAGCCAGCCATATATAAACCCTCCTGGGCAGCGGGACGGGCGGAGCGGTGTCTGGTACGGACGTTTGCAGCCCTAGAGCAGCCAGCCTAATGCCGCGCTGCCGTGAGTTGGGAGCGCTAACCCCACTGATGCCCACGATCCGTGAGGTGCACACCGGCGGCCCATGTAATCCCGCTAACGTTTCAGCATGCTGTGCAGAGCGCTGGGCTGGGGGTCCACGCTGGGGAATGTCCGGAGGCACCGTCCCAGCCTTGGGATGCCTGTGCTTCAGCTGGAACCGATGAGCAAAGCGTGTCGAGGAGCTGGAGTGACTGAGGCTATAAGTTGTGTGTGGGGCAAAGCGGGGAGTTACAGCGCTGAAGCACAGGATGACTCTTTCTCACTCTGCCTTTGAGCCCTCTGTGGTGCTACCCTGCAGGGATAGTTGTAGGGTTTATTTTTCCACTGAGTTTTGTAGCATCAGTCTCTTTCAGGGGGTGAGGAAAGCTCTTGATTTAATAATGTGGTTGGTAAAGACTCTGTTTGCTGTCGGTGCTGCCTATAAGCTGTGTTTGCTCCATTGGTTGGTCTCAGCTTGGAGAAGGTTGGGCTGCAAAGCTGAAGCTGTCTGTGTTTACTCTGAAGCCTACTGGGGGCCCAGAGAAGAACTCCTGGGTTCTGTGAGCAGCTGCTTGCTGCCAGCAGATAGTTCACATGAAATACGGTGCAAAACGCCCCTGGCTGGGTCCTGCCTCCTGCCACCTCCCAGTATCCCAAAGTGTCCATTGTTGGGAGGCCCTGGAGATGAGGAAGGTTGGGAGCAGGCCAACACCCTTTGAGGCTGCCGCTGGCCAAGGGCTCACGGGGAGACTCCTTGTGTCCTCTCTTGTGCGGGACAGCTCACAGGGGGCTGGAGGAGCCATTTGCTCTGGCAGGAGTGTGCATGCCTGCATGGCAAGTCTTGGGCACCTCTGTACCCCTCAGGTGTCCAAAGAGCACCCTAAACCTGGTTACCCATCTCACCACTGGACTGGACACCCACGGGCTCCCGTGTCTTGGGGATGGCCACCTCAGTGTCCTGTTGGCCATCCTGGCAGGTCTCCACTGCCCCAGTCAGCCACTGCTGCAGCGGGGGTGAGCAGAATGCTGTGGCACCGTGATGGGGAGCTGTGTGGTGCCAGTGTGTGGGATGGATACCCACGAGCTGTTATCCCCCAGTAACCCCAGTGCACTTTCTGTTTACAGCGTCGGGCAAGTTGTCAACATTAAAGCCAAGGTGAACCGAGCCTTTAACTCCAGCATGGAGGTTGGTGTGCAGCCCCTCACCTTCATCCCCTGGCCCTGCTCCACTCCCACTCACCACATGTCCATCCCCTCCAGCCACTTGGGTGCCCTCATCCCAGCCAAACATGGAATCCCTGAATCCTCCTGTGATTCCCAGCTCTGATTCCTGGGTGGGACGCGGGTCCTGGGGAAGCAGAGCCGGCTCTCAGGGGTACTCTGCCCTCTCCCAGGTAGGCATCCAGGTGAGCTATGAGGACCTGTGTAGTGGGAAGCATTGGAACATCTGCAAGGCTTATGCCACCTTCGTGGCACAGGGGCCCTTGGGCATCAAGGTGAGTGGTGGCCAGTGCCTCATGGGGAGTCAGTTGTCCTCTGTGCAAATACAGCGAGGAAATGGCCTCTCTGGGTTGGGCTGGGCAGTGCTGTCACCTCCTGGGTTTCTACACATGATCAGGCCTATGGTCTCTTATCCCATGTATGTGAGTTCATGGTGCTCTCAGACTAGCTGGGGAACCTCTCTGTGGGCACTGTGGGATGGCTCCTTAGCACCAGTGCTCACCCCTGCTGTGTGCCACCTCCTAAGGGATCTTGTAGGAGCCCACTGCCCCCTGGCCCTTCCATCAGGAGCTATGATGTAGCCCAGGAGGGCGGCCGGCTCTGACACACACGTGGTGGGATGTGTGTCATGCACCCAAAGGAGCCCGTTCCTCTCCTGCAGTGGGGCAGCACTGTCTGTGTCCCCCTCTCAGGTGAAGTTGAAGCCACTGGTCCCACAGACAGAGGAGGAGAAAACAGAGCACAGCATTGCTGCTGAGCGCCGACGCATGCGCCTGGTCCACAAGGACACCCTCAAGGACCTTCTCACTCGCAGCCCCCACGAAACTGGTACCGTGTCCTGTGGGTGACATGGCGCTGCTTTGGCAGGCCGTTGGTTGAGGGTTAAGAGTGGTTTGGTGATGCTCTACCCTTGGAGGATCAGCTCCAGCATCCCATATCTCCAAGGCAGGAGATGTGGGAGAGTTGATGCAGTGGGGAGAAGAGCCAGGGACTAGTGGGATGCTGGCAGCAGGAGTTGCACTTGTTGGCCAGTGTGCCAAACCCTGTTCTCACTCTGTGGCAGAGCTGGAGACACGGGATGGCAGCGCAGCAGTGCCGGCAGAGAAGACACGGGTGGAGAGCGTGGAGCTGGTGCTGCCCCCGCACGCCAACCACCAGGGCAACACCTTTGGTGGGCAGATCATGGCCTGGATGGAGAATGTGGCCACCATCGCAGCCAGGTGACCTGACTGGGATTTAGGGTGGGACACAGCATTCCTGGAGGGGACACAGAGCCAGAGCACTGGCTGGCTGAGTCAGGCCACAGCTGGGTTGTAGGATGCTCCAAAGCGATGGTCCCCAGCACATCACCTGTGGGGGACGCCATACAGGGAGTCCCATGGGTGTGTGGGGTTGGAGGACCTGAGGGAAGGGTTTGCACTCACCAGTCCACTTGTTGTCCCAAATCACAGAGTCATAGAATCATTCAGGTTGGAAAAGATCCCTGAGATCATCAAGTCCAACCAATAACCCCACTCTACCAAGGTCACCACTAGACCGGATGTCTGAGCACCACATCTAAATGACCTTTAAACACCTCCAGGGATGGCGACTCAACCCCCTCCCTGGGCAGCCTGTTCCCATCCCTAACTGGATTCCCAATCTCTAACTTTGTTCCTAATTCCAGTTAGGAACAAAAAACTTTGCCTAATGTCCAGCCTAACCCTCCCGTGCAGCAGCTTGAGGCTGGTCCTTCTGGTTCTATCATTAATGACCTGAGAGAAGAGACCAGCACCCACCTCTCTACAGTGTCCTTTCAGGTAGTTGTAGAGGGTGATAAGGTCTCCCCTTAGCCTCCTCTTCCTCAGGCTAACCAGCCCCAGCTCCCTCAGCTGCTCCTCACAAGCCTTGTTGTGATGGCTCAATCAGGTGGTTGAAATCAGGGGTGACATTTTTTGGGGTCTCCTTGGCTCTGGCTGGGTCGGGTGGGTGCACAGGTGCTGTTTGTGGGTAACACCTGCCCTTTGCAGCCGGCTGTGCCATGCCCACCCCACGCTGCGGGCCATTGAGATGTTCCACTTTCGGGGGCCATCACAGGTCGGGGACCGCCTGGTGCTGAAAGCCATTGTCAACAATGCCTTCAAAAACAGGTGGGTGCCTGCACTGGGGGTTCCAAATCCCACCCAGCCAGCTAATCTCCACACCCTCACCCTTCCTTGTCTCCTTGATCCCACCCAGCATGGAGGTGGGCGTCTGCGCAGAGGCGTACGGCCAGGAGATGTCGGTCAGCCGCAGGCACATCAACAGCGCCTTCATGACCTTCGTGGTGTTGGACCAGGAGGGCCGGCCCCGCACCCTGCCCATGGTGGCACCCGAGCCGGGGGTAAGCACAGACAGCGCTGGCTTCTCCTGCCACGGTGGCACTGGGACCTCCAGGATCCCGCTTAGCCCTGGAGGGATGATGATGGAAACTGCTCGACAGCGAAGGGATTAGAGGGGCTGCTCAGGTTAAACCCGGCGCCTGTTGGAGCTGGGGACACACTAGGCTGAACGGAACGTTGCCTGCCAATCCAAGCCCACCGTTCCTCCACTTCAGGGGAAGGAACGCAAACCCGTTGGGTTGTTTTTACCTTCCAGAAGGTAAAAAGCCTTTTTATACCTGATCCATAATCTGCACAGTTCCCAATATTTATGAAAACCTGATGGCAAAACAAGTTCTGAGGTCCCTCCTAACAGCGTCCCCTCAGCTCATCTCTGCCCATCTACCCGACTTTTTGATGCTTAAAACTAGGTCTCTCCTACCACCCTGTGGGAAAGCAACTCACAGCCCAAGCCAGACTCCCTGAAGCCGCCTCTCCACCTGCTTTAACCCACTGTCCTAGCGCTTGCTTGAGATAAGCTGCTTTTTTTGGGTTCTGCTTCCTTGGGAGGGGACATCCACACATTCTGGGGGACATGGTCTGTGTTTTGGCAGCTGTCTGCAGCGCTGCAGCCTCCACGAGAGATTTTCCTAAGGTGCCTGTGCCCATCTCTTGGTGATGTTGAACCGGCTCTCAGTTAAGCACTAACCACCCCTGCCTGCAGAGCTGGGGTGGTAGTGGGTGAGCGCTGGGGCTTTTCACCGGTGACTGTTTTACACACCCTGAAAGAGATACCTGGGGTTGTATTTTCCCTCCTTCTCTTGTTAACCTAATATGCTTTGATCAGGAGGGCGAGAGGAGGTACCGAGAAGCCAGCGCTAGGAAGAAAATTCGGCTGGACCGGTGAGTGGGAAAAGAAGTGGGATGTGGGGATGGAGGAGGGAGGATGGAGGGCTCAGCGCTGGGTAACAGGGTCCCACCTTAAGGGAAATGGTTCCTTTCCTGCAGAAAATACGTCGTCTCCTGCAAACAGACTGAGGTGCCACTCTCTGTGCCCTGGGACCAAAGCAACAAGGTAGGTGCTGCCCTGAGGGAGTCGCTGCTTCCCACTCCCTGCTCCTGCCCCTGACCCGTTGCCTCTGCCCCTGACCTGCTGCTCCTGCCCCAGGTTTATCTGAGCTACAACAACGTCTCTGCGCTGAAAACCCTTGTGGCCAAAGCGAACTGGACACTGGCCAGAGAAAAGGAAAAGGTACCAGCTCTGCCCTGTCCCCTCCCTGAGTAGCTCCTTGCCCCCAAAGCATGGGCAGTGCAAGGGCTCAGCCTCTCGGTGCCGAAGGCATCCCAGCCCGTGCCCTGTGCTCCCCAAGGTGCGGATGTACACACTGGAGGAGGACAAGTTCCTCTCCTTTCGTATCGAGATCTCGGTGCACATCGCTGCTGACAGAGCCTTCTCCCTGCTCTCTGACCTAAGGCGCCGGCACGAATGGGACAGGCACTACGCGTGAGTGCTGTGGGGCATCTGGGGGCACCTTCTAAACCCACAGCTCTAGATTTAAGGATCATCACCGGGCTTTCCTGGGAGCCTTTGTGCTGCCCTGGCGACACTACTGCTCCTGGAGTCCTTCCACCATGTGTCCCAGTCCTGGGCTTCACCTGGAGCTGGGTAGCTGCACTTTGTTGCAGAAAACATCTCTTTAGGGTGTCCCCAAACAGTTGGTAGGTTGCAAGGCTGTAAGTCACAGTATCCCAGTAGACCAGGTTGTAAGGGACCCCAAGGATCATCGAGTCCAACCTGTTAAAAAGAAATCCAGTTCAAATGAGATGGCCCAGCACCCTGTCAAGCTGGGCCTTAAAACTCTGCAGCTGAAGAATCCGCCCCTTCCCTGGGAAAACTATTCTAGTGTCTAATGACTCAGACTTGGGGCCACACTGGGGTTTCTCTGACTGGTCCCCTCTGGGCTCACAGGAGTGCTGAGCTGGTCCAGCAAGTAGATGATGACGACATGATCTACCATGTGGTGAGCCAGACCCTCAGCTGTGACAACAAGCCGCAGGACTTTGTCATCCTGGCATCCCGACGGAAACCCTGCAGCAAGGGGTAACTGCCCCTGCCCCGACCTCCTGCCCGCCACTGGCCGGGCTGCACTGGCTTACCAGGCTCTTTCCTCCCCAGGGACCCCTATGTGGTGGCCTTTCGGTCAGTGACGCTGCCCACCCACCCTGCCAGTGCCAACTTCACGCGGGGGGAGACGATCTGCTCTGGCTTCTGCATTTGGCCAGAGTCGGAGGAGATGAGCAAGGTAGGATGTTACAGCTGCTCCACGGGGCCATGCTGCCCACACCCTACTGGGGGAGGCTCCCCAATCCCCACATGCCCCTACTAACTATCTCTGGTGCTTTGCAGGTGGCTTATTACAACCAGGCTACGCCAGGGTACCTCAACTACGTTACTACCAACGTGGTGGGACTGTCCTCCAACCTCTGTGCCACCTTTGAAGCCTGTGAGAAGTTCCTATTGAAGAACAACGAGGACCTGATCGTGCGGCTGTAGGATTTCCAGACCTGCGGCACCACTACTGACAGATGGACAGACAGACCAGGGGGCACAGCCATAGTGGAAGGGGACGTGGGAGGGTGGTGCCCAAACCCTTCTTCCCTGGGGGCTTTGACCCAAGTGAGGCCCAGGGGCTGGGGTGGAGGGGCAGCACCACAGCGCCTCACTCCTCGCAGTAACGTGTCGTGTCTTTTCTTCTTCCTTTTTTTACATAGACGTTTTATAACCTGAGGTACAGGAGTTGCTTCTCTAGTTCACTTAACACTACTTGAATCTTTGTATGATCCAAAGTCTTCCTACGACAGATCCTTTTTTTTGTTTTTTTAGTTTATTTACAAGGGAGACCAGTTCCCTTTGAAGCAGCAAAGGAAGGGAGGGAGGGTGCACTGGTACAGGGCAGCTCCAAGTGGCTGACGAGCATCCCAGTGCTGCTCCTCTTCTCAGTCCCTGCTCTGTTGGGCTGAAATCCCACCCCACGGGGCTGTGGAAGAAGAGGCAATGGAAGAGCATTAAAAGGGACAAATACCTGGATGAGCTCTGTGTGTCTGTTCTGGGGTCACTGTGTGGCTGCCTGGCCAGAGAGTGTGGGGTGGGGGTACTGCACCCCCTGGCAGGTGCCACTTCATTGGGTGCGGAGGGGAATGGGGCTGTCCAGGGCTCACAGAGGTGTCAGCCTGTGCTCCACGAAAGGGGCTTTTTGGGACTGACCAGACATTGCCATCAGCGCAGCGGGCTGCCCCTCGTCCCCATCTATTGGCTGGGCCCCTGGGGTTGCAAGGTGATGGACTGGGAGTGAGCTGGGGACAATGGGAAATGGATGGGAGCACTCCAAGGAGCTGCAGTGGTGTGAAGCATCTTGTGGTTTATGTGCAGGTGGGAAAAAAAACTTGCAGTCCTGCAGCATCTTCTGTTGGAGGGAGAAATAGGAGAGTGGTGGGCAGTGGGGCTGAGGTGCTTGGAGCATCCCTGGAGCACCCATCTCTCACTGCATAGTCCCACAGCCAGGTTCTAGGGGAGAAGGGACCTGCTGGTGGGTGTGTTGGAGCCTTTTAGGAGTAACGCACACTCACCAACCCTCCCCAGAGCCCCGTTTGCCCTCCCCACCAAATGCAGCATTCTGGAGCCAATTTAACAATCAATTAGTGGGTTTTTTCTCCCTCAAAAAGAAGAAACCCCAGCAGGTTACCCACCCTGCTCTGAGCAACCCTCCTTTGCACAAAACTCAGCTGCTTTGTCTGCTCTCAGCTGTTAACTCCTGCACAGAGGCAAACAGTCTGGGGAGGCAAATCTGGGATCCTGCTTCCAGGATCCTACAGTGCTCATCACTGCCTGACTGCACGGCGTGATGCAGGCAGCAAAGACCGTGGTGACCTTCCCCAGGCCCTGCTGTGGTGCAGAGGACAAGGCTGCTGGGGAACAGAAAGGGGAAGCATCACAGAAATGCCAAGAAGCTTTCAGCAAAGCAAAGGCCATGAAGACAGGTGAGAAACTGAAGGCCAGCGCTCCAGGCAGGATATAAGCAGCTTCTCCAGTTTGTGGTGCAACCATGAAGAGAAGGTTTCAAGGCCCTGCTTTAATAGATGCCTAAATAAGAACATGGAATTGGTACCTAAAGCACTGCGTGTATTTACTTGTTTTGCAGGGGGAGAGGGATGAAATCAGCTGGCAGCATCTCTTGAGGCTCTTCCTGCTGTAATTCACACTCAGAGGTGGCTGGCCAAGGGGAGGAGGCAGAACTGATGCGTCCCAGCAGCTTTGATTTCATTAATTGCCAAAGTGCTTCTTGTAGTGGAGCAGGTAGCTCCTTCAAAGCCTCCTTCCACCCACTGCTGTCCTTGCTTTCACGTTCATGTCAGTGTGGGGTCGGGGCAGCAAGGCAGCCTCCGAGGCTTTTCGGTTAAAGTGTGCAGGAGCTGTTGCTATTTTTAAACAAGAGGACTTTCCCCAGGCCGAGAGGTCTCTCTGATGGCTGCAGTGTGGGCAGATGGATTTTCAGGGCTTTTCCTTTTCCCTTTTCATTGACTTTCTACTTATTCCTGCTGCCAGGGGTTTGTCCAGGCTTTGGCTGGACTTTGCTGAAAGTCCATCCAAAGGGGCCAGTTACAGGTGATGACGCAGTGTCCTGCCCCTAGCACATAGGGGGATTGAAAACTGGGTTTGCAGCCCAGTTGGGTGCACACGGTGGTGGGGCTGGGTCAGCTCCAAAGCCCTTCCAGAGTAAGTGGGCTTGTGAAACCAAACCGCATTTGCTGGAGCCAGCAAGGTGACAGCAGTGACAGCAGCTCACGGACGAATCTGGGGGTAGCTTGGCCAAGATGGAGGGGCCCATCCCTGCCCAGGATGCCAGGCTGACTGACACACAGCCCTCCAACGCCATCAAACTGCTGCATCTGGTTTTCCTCTCTACCTCCTGGGGAATGCAGTTCTGGGTGACCTTTGTGGCTGGTAGGTTGCAGTACACGCTCATCGCTGTGCTTCTCTGACCAGGGGAGGGGACTTCACCCCAGGACTTACCCACTCTCCCCCTTACAGGGTTCGTGATGAGCAGGCACCTCCCTCGTCACACCTTCGGCTCCATCCAGCGCGAGCTCTTCCCCTACTACTTCCACATCAGCTCTGCTTGCGCCTTCCTCAACCTGACTCTATTTGCCATGTACCACCCCAGCGAGCTGCTCACTGACCAACAAACCACCCAGGTAACCTCCTGCTTTAAAATGTGAGCCGGTCATAGCCCAGGTCCTTTTCTCTGAGGGTTTCTGCTCCGCTTCAGCGAGGCTCATTTGCACGTGATGACAAAGGTCCACACATGGCTCTGGTTCAGTGAACACTGTGAGCATGAAGACTGCAGTCTTGTGTTGTGAGAGGGACTGGGGGAGAAACGTAATCCGAGATGGTCACAGTAGGCTTTGCTCCCCTGCAGATCATAGTCTTCTTCATTTGCGTTGCTGCTTCTGTGCTCAACACGCAGTGGTTCGGGCAGGTCACCTCCGACATCGTGGTGGACATGCACCTCATCGAGCGCAGTCATGGCCTGGGCCAGGAGGTCGGGCTGGTCACCAGCAAGTCCTGCAGGGAGCTGCATGCATCCAACCCTGGCTACAGGCAGCTGTCCCAGCAGTTCACACTCTACCACACGCTGTCCTCCCTCTGCAACTTCTGCTGCATTGCCTGCAACGGCTTGAGCTTGTACTACTTGGCTGCCCAACTTCCTGCCCTGTGAGAGGACACCACGAGGTGAGGGACACTGTGCTAGAAAAAGGGACCCATCCTTCTGCCTTGCTGTAAAGTATCACTGAGCTTGGGAGATTAAATGCCATCATCCCCAGATCAAGAAGCCTCTAACTGTACTGGTGCGTGGTGCGGGAATTGGGGGACAGCAAAATGGAAATGCTTCAGAGCTCCTGAGCTCAGCTCTGTAATGAGGAAAATCCTCCATGATCTAAGTGAGAGCATTTATGGCTGAACAGCTTTTTAGGGCCCCGTGCACTGGCTCTGTCTGAAAATGCAGGAAGTTTCTGCAGTGGCAAAGCAACAAGAGCTTTGAAATTACTTTTAATTAAAAGCTGAAAGCTAACAGAGAAGACTCTGTGTATTTGCTGTACCAATTAGTGCAGTGGCTGAGGTTATGTTTGGGTTTAGAATTACTGTCATTCTCTTGCAGCAAGAATGGAGGTGAGAACACCGGTTGTCTCCTTTACGAAGCAGAAGTCAGTCTACTTAAAACAGATGTGTTTATTACCAGGGGCTGTAGGACAATCAGGTAGCAAGAGGGTCAGTAAAACACTGCTCTGAAAACAGAGCTTGGCTTCCCCCTGGCCAGCAGCAGGGCCAAGCAGTGAAAACCTCACACTGTCTCCATCCTAGGCACGGATGGGGATCTTCCCAACCACCACTGTTACACTCCAGCAGCTACAACCCACCCCGAGGCAATCAGCCATTTCTCATAGGTAACTTAAGTACATTCCCAGCTGCTGCTGCTCCAAGTGCAGCCAGTGTTTGGCACCGCGTCAGGGTTATTTCAGAACCACACGCAGAGGAGACCTTCTGCAAGCCAGCTGGATTCTTTTTAGACAAATAGTCCCCTCTTGTTAAGCCCTTCCTCGTCCTGTGCTGCTTTCCTGGAAGGTTCCCCAGGTGCCAAGCTGATTTCTGCCCAGAAGCGCGTAAGGTGTTTCTGTTTGAGCAGAAGTTCACAGCCAACAGCAACCTCTTGCACTGGATTCCTTGTTTCACCCCTGCTCATCGTAGCCGATGCACCTTCCTACCAGAGAAATACTTCTCTGAGAAAGGAGAACGCTTCACAAACGCCAGCACGCTTGGAGTCCCAGCCTTGACAAAATACCTGCAAAGATTAAAAGACGTCCTTTGGCTCCCTTGCAGCTGGCTCAGCGTCATGCACAGCGAGGGGCGTCCACCCAGTTCGGTACCGACCGACCTCCCCAGGGCTGACAACAGGGTTTTTCACCGATTAGCAGAGCCCTCTCAGATCCAAGGCTACGCACATCTGAGGAGGAGCACTTTGTGAATCAACTCTTCTCTCTCCAAACAGCTCATTCTAATTAGAGTGGCTGTTATTGGCCCTCTGGGAGGAGGTCTCTTTTGCAACTGCCCTCAGAGCCTGAAATCCAAGCGCTTACGCGCACTGCCAAGTTTTATGGCGTGACAGTTCAGGCAGAACCTGCAGCAGCAAACCCAGAGCTCTGCTCCCGCTGTGACAGACCAAGCTACTGGTACTGTGCTGCAGGCTCTCTCCTGCCAGCTGCAAGATGGTGCAAGTTAACAGCCCAGGCTTTACAGCAGCTTTCTGGCTTCACAACTAGCAAATGCTTCCCTCTCAGTAACCACTCTGTACTTTAAAGTCTGTTTCAGAGCAAAGCTGTGCCGCATGCTGTGTCGGGGGCTGCTACCACAGCATTACTAACAGTGAGAGCATTGTTAACCTTCAACATGATCTGTTTGTACGCTGCTGCCTTTTTGTGTTTGTTAAGGTAGCGCTGTGTAGATGGCAGCCCTTCTGTGCTGCTGCTTGTGCGTAGCCCAAATCCCCTCCCAGTCATGGAAAGAGTTGCTTATTTGTTTAGAAAAAGTAGTAAATACAGCTGCTAAGGCCAGGAGCAAAATCCACACAGCCCCACTGGTTTCAACCTTCGAGATTTGGGACTACTAACCAGAGAAGAAACTGCACTCCACATGCAAAGCTCTTACTTGTTGTCTAGAAGACCTCACCTTTGGTGCTGCAGCACCTGTAGCAATGTGTGTTCTGGGTTCACCTGGTGCATTTCTGCTCTATCTTCATCTTCAAAATAGAGCTGAAAAAAGTTTTGGAGGGTTACTGAATACCCAGGGAACATGAAAGATAAGAGCTGTGCTGTTTAAAGTCCAGGACCAGCACACCATGTATCGATTGGAGGTTGACCATACCTCTGTCGCTTGACCCAGCTGCATCAGCAATGCAGAAACTGGCGTAACTTTCCAATCCTCCCTGTGTAAACCAGTTTAGCCTCTTAAGGGAAGACAAAATACACTGGATGTTTTTGTTTTAGAGAGAAGTAACCCAAACCTACAGGCTGCTTTCTAACAGGTGAAATGCAGCAATGCTATGAGCTACACTGAGTAGAGTTTAAAGCTATTTGAAGAAAACAAGAGTAGATTTAAGAGACTTGAATCCAGCAACTGCCTTGGACTGGACACATGGAGTTAGGACCCTAGGTTTTGATCCAGTCAAGTACATAGAAGCTGTCCTTTTGGACCTGCCTGCCCAGGGCACTGAGGGCTGGGCTGCTCCCCGGCACACGTGACACTGAGGTGGGAAATGAAAACTGAACATCTGTATCCTTCCCTGCACCGTTTCTGAGCAGTTCTCAAATCCTGCTGTGACCACAACCAACTCATATCCTACTTTTCGTGAAGTCTTCATAGACGTAGATCATCCCAATGGGATTAAGTGTTTTAAGTACTTCAAGTTACAGGGAGGTAGGTGCAGATCTCTAAGGTCACTTCCAACTGTAGCCATTCTGAATCTATAAACTAGTTGTGGGAAGAATCTATTTTTAAAATAGTGTTTTCTATAGTCTTGAGCAACTTCACACAACAGTTAAAACAAAAAATGGGCAGTTTGATGGTCTAAATCTTCATCACATTATAAAAAGATGGAAGATTCAGTATCACACAATCATTGAGGCTGGAAAAGACATCTATGCTCATCCAGACCAGCCCATCACCTAACATCACCACATTGGCCAGACCAGGGCACTAAGGGCCACAGCCACTCTGCCACAGAATCACAGAACATTAGGGACTTAAAGGGACCTCGAAAGATCATCCAGTCCAAGCCACAGCAGGATCACCTAGACCAAGTCGCACAGGAACACATCCAGGAGGGTTTTAAATATCTCCAGGGAAGGAGACTCCACAGCTCCCCTGGCCAACCTGTTCCAGTGCTCTGTCACCCTCACTGTGAACAAGTTCCTTCTCATATTTATATGGAACCTCCTATGTTCCAGCTCACACCCATTGCCCCTTGTCCTATCAACAGATGACATTAAGCCTGGCTCCATCCTCCTGACACCCACCAGTCACATATTTATAAACATGAATGAGGTCACCCCCCAGTTTCCTCTTCTCCAAGCTCTCTCAGCATTTGCTCATCATTAATGAACAGACTGAACAGGACTGGTCCCAGTACTGACCCTCAGGGGACTCCACTAGATACAGGCGTCCAACTAGACTCTGTCCATTGACCACTACTCTCTGGCCTCTATCCTGCAGCCCTTAAACACCCCCAGGGATGGGGACTCCACCACTGCCCTGGGCAGTCCATTCCAGGGTCTGATCACCCTTTCTGTGAGGAAGGGCTTCCTAACATCCAACCTAACCCTCTCCTGGCAGCTTCAGACCCTGCCCTCTCATGCTGTCGCTAGTTGCTTGGGAGAAGAGCCCGACCCCCACCTGACTACAACCTCCTTTCAGGAAGTTGGAGAGAGGGAGAAGGTTGCCCCTGAGTCTCCTCCAGGCTGAACACCCCTAGGTCCCTCAGCATCTCCTCATCAGACTTTCCCTTCAGTCCCTTCCTCAGTCTCACTGCTCCTCTGGATACACTCTAGTCTGTCAATGTCTTTCTTGAAGTGAGGAGCCCAGCACTGCCCCCAGTACTCGAGGGGAGGCCTCACCAGTGCTCAGTACTGGGGGAGAATTCCTAGTCCAGCTGTCCACACTATTTCTGATCCAAGCCAGGATGCCACTAGCCTTCAGGGCCACCTGGACACATCACTGGCTCCTGCTCAGCTGGTTGTCAACCAGTACCACCGTGTCTGTCTCTGCCAGACTGCTCTGAAGCCACTCATCCCCCAGTATATAGGGCTGCACCTTCTATCAAAAGACAAAAGGATTTTCATGAGTGAATTCTGTCCACATCAGCGTATCTGGAAAACGTTCCTGTTTATAAGTGAATGTTTCTCTCCAGATCCTTGTTTCACATCCACACTGGATGGACAGGAAACAGTGCCACTGCTTTTGCGCGCTCAATCCTGCGTATTTTCTCAGGCCAGGGAAATCCAACACTGCAAAAAGTCTGAAATAGAAGGGAAGTCAAAACTTCTCACCTCAAGATTGCTGGGAAGGTATTTCCTTTCTAAATCCCAAGGAGGTAACTCGGCAAACATCACCATTAAGTGATCAATAAACCTAAAAGCCAAAATACACTCAGTTAGCTTGGCTGAAACTTTCAGCTTCAGCCACTTGTAGCATCATTTGAATGATAGCAAAAACATGTTCACAAATCAGCCACCAGGCTTCAAAGTCAGTTTAGATCAGAGTAGCTTCTGCCCTTCAAAGTCAGCACTTGCCCAATGAGACCAAGGCCCTGTTGTACCTCATGTTACTGGTTTCAAACCTGAGCAGTGCAACAGCAAATTGTTCTTAACTTTTTGCCTTCACACCGAAAAAGATGTAGAAGCAACACCCAGCACTTTGCTCGTGATTGATTTTCCTTCTGCACGGTCCCACCAGCACCATACTTCATTAGATCAGAGTGCTGGGGACATGTTTGCGTGTCAGTCTTGTTTATTTTGATACTTCAGGAGTGTTGGTGGCCGGTTTGTTCCCATTTTCACTTCCTTTGGTCATGAAAAATCAAAGGCTGCTGTACAGAACCAGAGCTTACCTGCTTGTGCTGTGGTTTTAACTTGGCTTAGAGTCTGGAAGCTCTGCAGCACTCGTCAGGCCCACTATAAGCCCTAAAGAAACTACAGGGCTGCTGGTGGTTACAAGATGTCTCTTTCAGAAACGTCATGTAATTTTGAAATTTACATAATTTATTAAATGTATAGTTTTAAAATGTCGTCCTCTTTTTGAGATCCCACATTTTTACAGCTCATTAATAAACCTCTGAAATCCACACGTGGGATAGGTCACTGGTTTTACTGGCCACTGGCATTAGCTTGTACCGCAAAGCCCTTTAATCACACTGGCTAGATACGATGTGGCTGTATCCTCATCTTTCAGTTCCTCAGAGATTTTGGCCCGTCATGTTTTAAAGCTGCATTTGTAAATCCTAGAATAATTCATGTTGGAAAGGACCTCAGGAGGTCATCTAGTGCATCCTCCTGCTCAAAAGTAGAGTTAGCTAGGAGATGAGGGCTCTGGAGCTGCTTCATTAGCATGGCAGCATTTCACTCGCTGTCTCTTCTCATCTACTCAAACATCTCCTTTATGCAGGAATGCTGCTGACAGTGCATTACCTGGAGTTCTCATGGAAAGCTGCAATGAAGTCTGTCTGCTCATGCTCAGGGTACAGAAAGAGGACAGGCCAGTTCAGGTTGCCATCATCATCCAAGTGCACCTTGGCCCCTGTTACATTATCAGAGTGGAACCCATCTAAGGAGATCTCAGCCAGGCCATCTGATATTTCCTCTTCTTCATTAGAAGGCTCAACAACCAGCTTGATATTTCTTTCCTGGATGAGAAGAAAATAAAACCCAACCTTAAACAAAAGCCAAACAGGTCTGGTGGGGAGAGCAAGAGCCAAACATTAGCAATCAGTAAAAGGACAAACCACTTCTCTTGTTAATGAGCTAGCTCTTGAACATATCCTTGAAAGCTTCTCTACAGTATCAGACTCAGGTGACTGCTCTTCCCAGTAAAACCCAGAACCTCAAGTAGCACCCAGCCTCCTCATAAAATGAGGATGAAAGGCAGGAATCCAGAGGAGGCTGCAAGCTGAAAGAAGAGCCTTTCAGGGAAAAGGATGCATCCAAAATGCTGGTTTTTGGCAGGTATGACTTCAGACTGCAGCCTCATGCATCAGCTCCTAAGAAACTGCGTAGTTTTCTTTCAGAGAACTGAAAGAAGCTCAGTCTTCTTGTTGGAAGCTCACTCTTCTCTGTTCCTGCAGAACAGGAGATTTTAGGCCACAGCCCCAAACATTTTAACACAGACCAACATCTGCTGAGGAAGGAGAGGATCCAGGACAGATTCCTCCATCCTGCTAGATAGTTACCTCTATCTTTCCACTGAAGTAAAGTCCATCAGCAGTAAACACAGCAAGGTTCACTGGGACAGTGTGATGCCACAGCCTAGTGGCTGGTGTCCTCTCTTGGGTGCTCAGTCCATCTCCTAACACTGGGTTTGAATTCTGCATTACTGTTACCCAAGAGCTGGAAACAGGCCTGGGAGATGGGGCCAGAGTCACACAGATAACTGCCAGCAGGGCTGCTGGCTCAGTTTTGTTTCATTCTTTTGTGCTAGCCCTAAAAAATTTGTGTATGAGAACAACCTCTTAGCGACGAACAAGAGAGCTCTTAAAAACACTCAAAAAAACCCCAAGCCACTCACTGACCCACCTTTATTGCTGCAAGCAAAACTTCCTTTTGATGCTGCTTTTTCTTCTCCATCACCTTTGCTTTCCTTGCATCCCGTTCCTCAGCTCGCTACAGGGAAGAAAAGGTTGCACTGTGGTCACACAGAGCAAGTCAATACTTGGCACTGGCTCTACGCTGCTAAGGAACAGAGAAATCAGTTCAGATCCCCAGAAGGGTCTCTCTGGCTGATTTCTCCACACAGCCCAACACCACATGCTTCACAGAACCACCACTCAGTTCTGTTTAGGGATGTCAGAGCACACAGAAACTTGTACTGAGCACTCTTTAACCAGGGACCACAGAATCACAGAACATTAGGGACTGGAAGGGACCCCGAAAGATCATCTAGTCTAATCCCCCTCCCACAGCAGGATCACCTAGACCAAGTCACACAGGAACATATCCAGGTGGGTTTTAAAAGTCTCCAGAGAAGGAAACTCCACAACCCTCCTGGGAAGCCCATTCCAGTGCTGTATCACTCTCACTGTGAAGAAGTTCCTTCTCATATTTATGTGGAACTTCCTGTGTTTCAGCTTACACTCATTGCCCCCTGTCCTATCACTGGGTGCCACTGAGCAGAGCCTGGCTGACACCTACCCTTCACATATTTATAAACATTAATGAGGTGACCCCTCAGTCTTTGTTTCTTCAGGCTAAAGAGACCCAGCTCCCTCAGCCTTTGCTTGTAAGGGAGGTGTTGTACTCCATCATCATGGCTCTGTGCTGGACTGTCTCCAGCAGTTCTGTGTCCTTCATGAACTGAGGGGCCCAGAACTGGACACNGAGTGTCTGAAGCAGCTCCATGGCCTTCTTGAACTGAGGGGCTCAGAGCTTGACACAATACTCCAGACGTGGTCTCACCAGAGCAGAGTAGAGGGGGAGGAGAACCTCTCTAGATCCGCTAACCACCTTCTGATCCACCCCAGGAGGCTGTTGTCCTTTTTGGCCACAAGGGCACATTGCTGGCTCATGGTCATCCTGCTGGCCACCAGGACCCCCAGGTCCCTTTCTCCTACACTTTCCCCCCAAACCAACAGCACTCAAGCAACAAAGAGCTTAAAGATTTGAAAGTCTCCAAGAAATGTTCTTTTCCATACTTAACCACTAACCAGAACACAAGGTCTGAGAACTTGTGCTAGAGCTAGCAGTTCCTATGGTACTCACCACAGAACATTAGGGATTGGAAGAGACCTTGAAAGATCATCGAGTCCAATCCCCCTGCCACAGCAGGATCACCTCGATCAAGCTGCACAGGATCCCAAAGCGCTTCTTGACACAAAGCAGACAATAAGCACCACAGACACTAGACTGCCTTAACATTTACCTTTAATCTGTCAGCTTTAGCTCTGATTTCCATGAGCTTTTTCTCTTTTGAATCTATTTGCAAGCCCTCCTCACACCAGGCTATTGCTTCAGAGAAATTCTTTAACTCCATGTGACAGAGAGCACCTGGAAGGATGAAGGATTTAAGTTTCTGGAACTGCAGTCAGTACAAAATGATTACACCCAGTGGTGGTGTAATCAACAGCATCAGCCCTACCCCCCTATCAGGAGGCCTAGACATGCACGTGCTGTTGTCTTGTGGCATCACATGCAATTGTAGGCTTCCAGCAGGTCAGCTGTGAAGAAAGTCTAAAACACTTCAGCAGTTCTTGTCTTATTTGCTCATTCAGTCATAGAAATCAATAAAATGATGGCAGCAATGTCTGTTACAAGGAAACTTTTATCACTGTAATTAACAGACCAGCGTTTCGTCTCACACAGGCAAACATGGTGGCCATTTCCACGAAGTGAGAAATGGTGGAGAAAATAACACAGACCCAAAAAAACCAGCAGAACTTAAATCCGTGCTCTACAGGAACAGGTCTAACGGCTCTCAGAGACACACCAGCTGAACAGCAAAAACTGTGTTTTGACTAAGTATCTAAAGCAAACCTCAGTATCTAAAGACCTAAGAGCTTCATTTTGGGGAGAAATTACAAAATACAATGAGAAAAAAAATTTCATACAGTAACTGTTTTGCTTTTTTGAAGTGAAAGCTGTCCAGAAACAAAGTGTGATGCCCACCCACAGTAACGTAAGGTTTATAAAGACTTATTTAATACACTGAAACAAACAACAGACATCAGCCTGTTAACACATGGCAATACCTGCTTTAACATTTACCTCTGATGATTGCTTTGAGATGGGTGGGCTTCAGCTTTTTGGCTTGGATGGCGTCGTTGAGAGCAGAACGGTAGTTACCTGCACAACAAGAAAACTTTTTATATTTTGAACCAAATCAGATTCCAACGTGATAAAGTAGTTCATGCAGAGGCTCTGGTGTTAACTGTTTCTACAACCACTATGAGGCAACTGCTGGAAGAAAGCGCAAAATAACAGCAAGAAGTGAAAGGACAGGAATCTATCACATGACCGTAAGCAAACCATCTCTCAGCTGCAACACACATCAGCACTGAAAGGCCAAGAACAGCCTTCCTGCTGCACAGATGCTGTTGGTGGGGTGGGTGGTAGCTTGAGGAAAACATGACCAAGAAAGTATGATAGAATGAGTTGCTTCAACCTATCTCTGAAGCCAGGACAACCCCCTGTAGTTCAGATCAACCTGTGAATCTGTTCAGCATTAAAAGCCACTGGCTTTGCCCTTTCCTGGCTTATGCCTAAAACCACAGAATGGTTTGAGTTGGAAGGGACATTTAAGATAATCTAGTTCCAAGCCCCTGCCATATACAGCTCAGATTTAGAGCAGGTTGCCCAGAGCCCCATCCAACCTGACCTTGAACACTTCCGGGATAGAGCATCCACAGCTTCTGAGTGCAACCTGTTCCAGTGTCTCAGCACCCTCACAGCGAAGAGCTTCCTCATTATATCTAAGCTATAGCAGCAGGTAATCAGAGATTCATTCTGGTTGGAAAAGACCCTTGGGATCATCAAGTCCAACCATTGACCCTACTCTACAAAGTTAACCATTAAACCCTATCCCTCAACACTCCATCTAAAGGATCCTTAAATGCCTCCAGGGATGGTGACTCAGCTTCCTCCCTGGGCAGCCTGTTCCAGCCCCTGACCACTCTTTCTGTGAACAGATTTTTTTTCCTCAATGTCCAGTCTAACCCTCCCCTGTTGTAGTTTGATCCTGTTCCCTCTTGTTCTGTCACCAATTGCTTGTGAGAAGAGACCAGCACCAACCTCTCAACACCCTTTCAGGTAGTTGTAGAGTGTGATGAGGTCTTGTGTCAGCCTCCTTTTCTTCAAACTTAAGAGCCCCACCTCTTTCAATTGCTCTTCCAAAGATTTATTGTCCAGGCCCTTCACCGCCCTCCTCTTCACTCTTTCCAACACCTCGATACTTCTCTTGTATTGTGGTGGCCAAAACTGGACACAGTGCTCAAGATGTGGCCTCACCAGTGCTGAATACCAAGTACCATCACCTCCCTGCTCCTACTGATCACACTATTGCTGATACAAACCAGGATGCCATTGGCTCTCTTGGCCACCTGGGCACACTGTTGCCTCATGCTCAGCCAGCTGTCAATTAGAACCTCCAGGTCCCTTTCTGCCAGATGGCTCTTCAGCCTCCCCAAGCCTGTGGCATTGCAGGTGGTTGTTGTGGCCCAAGTGCAGTAATTGAAATGGGCAAAACACAAGCCTTGCACGCAGCCATGCTCTGAAACGAGCCACATCCTTAGGGTTCAAGGCCTCTTTTTCTCATTGATAAACCATTCAGTCTGCTGTATCCCACAGGAAAAAAAACCCGAGGAAAAGCCCAGGGCAGTCTGTGGAGCATCTCCTTACCCATGTGGAAGTGTGCAGCTCCACGATTTGTGTGCAGAATGGTGTCCAGCTCGGGGTCCTCACACTTCTTCTTGAGTCCCTCGGAGTAGGCAATGACAGCCCTGCTGTAGTCCTTTTCCCTGAAGTACTCGTTCCCTTCGTTCTTGTACAGCAGGGCCAGCTCTGCAGGAGATGCGGGTGGGACACACAGAGCCTGAGCTCGGCACAAAGACCCCCTCACCCAGACCCCCAGGCCCCCCGCTGCCCACTTGCGGGCTCCTGATCCTCGTCGAAGAGCAGGGACTGCAGACAGGCCAGCTCGGGCTGCCGCGCCGCGTCGATCTCAGCCGGGCACCGCTTCATGAACATGGGGATGGCCTCCAGCTCCTGCGGGAACACGCACCGGCCTCAGCGCCATCCGCCCTGCCCTGGCCCGGCCCCGCACCCCCGGCCCGGCCCGGCCCGGCCCCGCCGCCTCACTTGCTCCCATGTGTCGGGGTGGAAGGCGCCCCGGTACCGTCCACCACCCCCAGCACCGGGCTCCGCCATGTTGCCGCTCGGGCCCCACCTTTCCCTCCCTGGGGCCGCCCCCTTCCCTCTCTGGGGCCGCCCCCTCCCCTCTCTGGGGCCGCCCCTCTCAGGTCAGGCCCCTTCAGCCACACAGCCCAGGAGTCAGTACGGGGTGCTGCTCCTGTCCGAGTGGACCTACCCAGGTGTGGAAGCAGGATGTCACCGCCTTCCCAGACAGGGTTATTGTGACCGACTGGGGAGGGCCAGGAGGATGACCAGAGGGCTGGAGACCCTCTGCTGTGCGGGCAGGCTGAGGGAACTGGGACTGTTCAGCCTTAAGTAAAGGCTCCAGGAGAACTTACAGCAGGCTTCCAGTACCTGAAGGGGTTCCAAGAAAGCTGCAGAGGGACTTTTTACAAAGGGTTCTAATGACAGGACAAGGAGGATGGTCTTGAGCTAAGAGAGGGGAGATTTAAAATGGATTTGAGGAAGAAGTCCCTCCCTGTGAGGGTGCTGATTCAAGGGCAGGTTGGATGGGGCTCTGGGCAGTCTCTCTGGTGAGAATGTCACTGCCCATGGCAGAGGATTGGCACTGGCTGAGCTCTGAGGTCCCTTCTAAACTAAATGGCTCTACGATTAGCAAAAACAGCCTGGACATTTTTACCCCCAGGCTTTGCAGGTCCTCATGTTTTATGATTCCTTGGTTTGTGTTTTTTTGCAAAGGTCTTTCATCTCTCTGAGCTGCACTCCTGACACCACCCAAGCCCAGCAGATCCTGATGTCTCACCTGCTGGACTGACCTGCAGAACATGGTGTTTGTGCCTTGAAAGGCATCTTCCTTCCACTCCTTCCTAAAGTTCCTCATTTGAAGAACCTGGCAACTGAAAAGGGTGAGAGAAGCCCTCCCATCCCCATTCCTGCAGCCTCGGCTGTTCTATGTACTCGACAGAGGCTGTGTCTGCTGTAGCCAGGCAGTGAGGAGCCAACCCCAGCACAGAAGGGAAACAGCCCCAGCCCCACAGGGAAAGGTAGGCTGACCCCAGCTTATCCTCAGCACCAGCTGCACCCCGGCCAGCTCTGTTCCAAGCTGGACTCAGCTACACTTGCCTAGAGCTGCCAATATCCTGCACAGCCTTGAAAATGATGCAGGGCTGTCCAGATTAACAGAGTGCGGTGAACGTGTTTCAGAAATGGGGAGTTTAAGGCACTTGCACTTTATTCAGCAGCTCAATGACCCCCTCCTTGGTGAGGAACAAAACCTCATCTGTGTTCCGACTCCAGACCTCAAAGAGCGGGGGGTCCTCACAAACCCTCTTCCCGGCTATGACCACATAGGGGTAACCCAGCTTGTGGGCATCCTTTAGCCTTTTGCCTATGGTCAGCTGTGTCCTGTCATCCAGCACTGAGTCGCCCACGAGGTGGGGCAGTGCTTCAGCCAGGTCATCATAGACTTGCTCCAGCAGTGCTGCTCCCTCCTGCTCCTCCTCCTTGCTGCCAGCCTTGGGGGGGATGAAGCAGAGCTGGTAGGGTGCAATGAGGCTTGGCCAGCAGATGCTGTCATTTGTAGAGAGCACCTCAATGCAGGCCGCCAGGATGCGAGTGACACCCAGGCCATAGCACCCCATTTCTATCAGCTGGGGTTTGTTCTCAGGGGAGTAGAAGACAGCATTGGAGACAGAGGAGTACTTGGTGCCCAGGTAAAACGTGTGCCCCACTTCAATCCCTCTGGTCTGGGTGAGCTCTCCTCTACACGTGGGGCAAGACATTTGCTCCCTGTTTAATGTCTCCACATTGGCTGCAAAATGTCCTTGAGGGCAGAGCAGCAGCCTGTCTTCGCCAATGTCTGCTGGCAGCTGGAACTCGTGTGACATGGTGCCACCAATGTTGCCCGTGGCTGCCTGCACCTTGACAAAGGGAAGGCCCAGGCGGTTGAAGAGGCTGCAGTAGGCATCGCACACAAGGTCATAGGTCTGCAGAGCCGCCTCCTGGTTGGTGTCGAAGGTGTACATGTCCTTCATGTAGAACTCGCGGCTGCGAAGCAGGCCAAAACGGGGCTTTGGCTCATCCCGAAACTTCCTGGTTACCTGGTAGAGGCGCAGTGGCAGCTGCTTGTAGGTCAGGTTGCTCTGCGTGGCCACCAGCTCGGTGATGACCTCCTCGTGAGTGGGGCCCAGGCAGAAGTCCCTGCCGTGCCGGTCTGCCAGGCGGAACAGCTCTGGCCCCATGCGATCCCAGCGCCCGCTGGCTCGCCACAGCTCGGCTGAGCACAGGCTGGGCAAGTTGAGCTTCTGGCCGCCCACTGCCTGCATCTCCTGATCTATGACCCTGACGAGCTTCTCTAGGGCGCGCACGGCGGGCGGCATGTAGGCGAAGCAGCCGGGGCTGCAGGGCTGGATAAGCCCGGCCTGCAGCATCAGTCTGTGGCTGCGGCAGAAGGGCTGCTCCGCCGCCCGCCCCGCCGCCCGCCCCTCCGCCCCGGCCTCGCCCTGCAGGTTGAGGGGCTGGAAGAGCTGTGAGAGCAGCAGCCGCCGGGCCCTGCCGGACGCGCCGCGCCTGGGCCTGCAGCCGCGGGCGGCCTGCGCCGGAAGTCGGCAGCGGCCAAGAAGGGCCTCCATGGCAGGAGCCGAGCGGACTCGGACACAAGGAGAGTCACGGCGGCAGATGCGACCGGAAGTCGGAAGTGAGCGGGAAGGGTCCCCGCCACCGCGAAGTGGAGGATGGACCCGCTGGTTTCGCCGCGTGGCGGCGGGCGAGCGCCCCCTGCCGGGCCGGAGGCACAATCTGCAGCAGGAGCCACAGACAGAAGAGGTTGGTTGGCTTGGAAGGGACCTGCGAAGGTCACTCAGTCCAACCGCCTGTAGGGAGCAGGGACATCTGAAACCAGAACAGGCTGCCCGGAGCCATAAAGTCCAACCTGACCTGGCATGGTTCCAGGGATGGGGCTTCTCCGACCTCTCTGGGCAACCTGGCCCACGTTCTCACCACCCTCAGTGTCAAAAATAACTTCCTTATCTCCAGTTTAAACTTCCCATCTTTTCATTTGTGCTCATCACCCCTTGTCCTGTTGCAGCAGGCCCTGCTGAACGGTCTGTCCCCATATTTCTTATTGTCATACTGAAAGGTCACAACAAGCTCTGCCCAGAGCCTTCTCGGAGTCCCTGAGAGGTCCTTCTCATGTGGTCCTTGGAAGTACTCAGCCCACCTGCTCCCCCTTCCAGAGTCAGCACCTGGGAGCAGGATGCCCCAATGTGTTCTGAGGTTGAACCACTTGACTGTGGGAATGCGCCTGAAGAAGGGCTGAGACTTCAGAAGCCTTTACCTTACACTGTTTCAGCTTTGCCCAGCCCCACCTGACAGACAGGCATTGCCTGGTGCCCAGAAACCACCTCTGCCTGCCACTGCTCAGCCTCCTGCCTCCAGCTCAAAAGAGTTTCCACCTCTCTGAAGAGCAGCTATAAGCACATGTTAAAGTCCTCCACTAGAGGAGGAGATTTCACTTTTCTGAGCTGCGTTTTACGAGAAGCCAAGGAATCTCATTAAAAGACATGAAACTATGAGTGAGTCATTTAAGCATGAGGTTTGAAGAAATCTTCATGACTCTTCCATAATGGGAAATACTAACGGGCCCTCCTGTTCACAGGGGGTGGGAATGGGTAAAAGCAAGGGATTACAGGGCAGACAATGCTTCTGAGGGATTTAAGACCATAAAAGCAATGCGAGGTGACTTGGCAACCCATAAACTGTTGCCCAGAAGCACCAGAAGGCTCCCTCAGCAGCTCAGTGCCAGAGCCAGGATCAGGCCAGGATTCACGGTAGCAACTTCACTCCCAGACCAGCCTTCACTGCTTCTGTCAGGCGATTGCCTCTTCTCACATGTTTCTTGCCACAAATAAACAGTACAAATGCTGTCTTGGAGGAGGAGGAGATGGCCCTGCAGGAAGGAGACCTGCGTGCACTGGGGTGCAGTACACCGGGCAGGAGATGTCCAGTGCCATATTACATCTTGCAGTTGTCCAGCAAGTAGATGGAAGATTTTCACCAGTCGGTTTGGAATGGGAGGGTTGTGTTTTGCTGTTTCTATGGCCTGTTTGAGCCACCAAAGAGAGACATTTCCATCTGTGATTTATTGCCTGCTGTGCTGATCAAAGGGACAAAAGTATCTTGGACTGATTTGCTGGGGAGGTGTGTTTTAGCCAGTTTCAGGCTTTACGAGACACATGGTCTGTGGGGGGAGCTGATATGTCCTATTAAATCAACAGACAGGACTGGATGAGGGGCTGAGCTTGGGGGTTATGTGCCTGCAAGCATGTCTGTGATCCTTGTTTTTTCCATCTGTGCGGTGGGAGCCTAATAAAGGTCCTGCTGTCCCTGCAGCCTTTCACCGGACTGCCACCTGCTGCGTTACCGGTGGCTGATTTATGCCCCTGGGGCCAAATCCATGGCCTGGGAGGGTTGTGCTCTGTACATGGCAGGACTGAGGATATCAGCTCAGTCTGGGGCTTCCCTTCTACTGGGCACTGGCGAGACCTCCCCTCGAGTACTGGAGGCAGTGCTGACCCCTAGCTTCAAGCAAGACATTGAGGGGCTGGAGTGGGTCCAGAGGAGCAATGAGGCTGGGGAATGGACTGAAGGGAAAGTCCGATGAGGAGAGGCTGAGGGGGCTGGGTGTGTTTAGCCTGGAGGAGACTCAGGGGCAACCTTCTCCCTCTCTCCAACTCCCTGAAGGGATGTTGTAGTCAGCTGGGGGTCGGGCTCTTCTCCCAGGCAATTAGCAACAGGACAAGAGGGCAGGGCCTGAAGCTGCACCAGGGGAGGGTTAGGTTGGATGTTGGGAAGTCCTGCCTCATGAAAGGGTGATCAGACCCTGGACTGGACTTCCCAGGGCAGTGGTACAGTCCCCATCACTGGAGGTGTTTAAGGGCAGAGAGTGGCTGTGGCCCTTAGTGCCCTGGTCTGGCCAATGTGGTGATGTTAGGTGATGGGCTGGGCTGGATGAGCTCAGAGGGCTTTTCCAGCCTCAATGACTCTGTAATTCTCCCCTCTTCACACCAGAGATTTCCAATGGGAAAAGCACCAAGGAGAGAGTGGGGAGGGAAGATGAATGAAGGACATGGATCAGTCCCTGGCACAGCAGCACTGGGTATAGTACCTTGCCAAAGCAACTGAGAGAGCTGCTCATGGAAAAGCCAGGTAGCTGAAATGATGGGAAGTGTTTCTTTCCTTTCCAGCAGCATCCTCAGGTAGCAGTAGGGCAGCACTAGGGACAAGAAGTCAGGGAGGTGAGAAGCCAAGTAATTCAGCAGCTGAACCCCTCTCTATCCTGCAGAGGATTTCCAGTTTGGGATCTCAGTACAGAGAGGCATCATATTACAACTGACCCTGAGCATGCTCTTACCCTGCTGGTAGGGTCCATGAGCCCATAGCACGGATTCACACTCCTAACCTTCCCATGTATTTTCATTCCTTCTGGTGATGACATGCACAACTGCATGTCTGCAGGGCAATGATTTTACTCCCAGTGAAGCACTAGTTGCAGGGTTTTTATTAAACTCTCCCCTTGGGAAGTTACTGAGGGATATAAATTGCTGCACATCTGCTGCACCCAGACAGATACTCAAAGTACAGGTACTCCCAGGTGATCCTCAGGTGCCTCAGACAGCTCCTCCTGAGCAGACAATAAACCCAGTAATAACGCAGGCATTAAACCAATGAGAAGGATGTTTATCCTCATCTGAGGGCACCCTTGGATGTAGGTACACACAGCACCCAGCTGTGCTTGATGGGTATGAGGTGGGTTTGTGGTCCCCTCCTGCTGAAATAATCTGGTTGTTCTACCTCTTCAGTGAGTATTGGAGGATTTAGCGACTTGTTGGAGCAGCAGCAGAGTCCTGGTGGAGGCAAGCAGCCTTTTCTGCTCCTTGCTGCCATGAAATGGGAGCGGAAGGCATGGCTGGGACTAGGCAGCAAATCCCATTTCTGCACCAAACCAGGGAGCCAGCTTCCCCTGGCCTGGCTTGCTCTGTTCTGAACTAACAGGAGCATTAAGGGGACTGGCGAGCCTCTCTTGCAGAGATCATTGGCACAGATTACTCAGCCCAGGCCTGCTGGTGCTCACAGGTGCAGCCAATACAGCACCACAAAGGACATGAGCACCAAGAGCATAATTTTGTTGTACAAACTGGGATTGGCAGCTCAGGTTGGTGCCTTAAGGCTCTATTTTTTAGGAGAATAGAGATTATTTGTCCCTGTGAAGGCCTGATAACTGGTTGGACCAAGTCCTAAACATGTGGCTTTAGCCAGGCTAGGAACCTCCATGACAACCAAGATCTCTTACTTGGCTCTTACCTGCCTGCTGTCTCCTTCCAGAACACATTCCAGACACCCAGGAATGGGAATACTGGGTGCCATGGTGACCGCTGCCATGGCAAAGTCTACTCTGCAGCAACCAGAGCTGCCAGAACGGGGCTGCAGATGCTTGCCAGGAATGTGGACAGCCAGGTGAGGTGGCTGCTGGCGGGGCTTGCCTGCATGTGTGGAGAAATGCAGAGTTACTGGTG
Organism: Rhinopomastus cyanomelas; assembly: GCA_013400115.1. Lineage (NCBI taxonomy): Eukaryota > Metazoa > Chordata > Aves > Bucerotiformes > Rhinopomastidae > Rhinopomastus > Rhinopomastus cyanomelas. Next base: position 669,455 of record VXBP01008287.1, on the reverse strand, counting down.
TAGCTCTCCTCACCTTCCACATTATTTGTGCCTGCTGGGAAGAAGCTTCCTACATGAGGACCCTCAGCACATGATCTGGGACACCCAGCTCAAGCTGGGAGCACCCTAGGGTGGAAATGTGGGATGTGAGCAGCTCACACTGGAGCTTGCTGATACCCTCCTGATGTTCAGCAATGGAACATGGAGGACTGGGATGTGGATCTCCTTGTCCATCTTCCCTCCTTACCTGGTTGCAGAGCCGTGGCTCAGCCTCATGTTCCAGTCACAGTGCTGCTGATGGCACTGCTTGGGCTCTGACTTGCAGGGAAAGGCACCAGCCGTCGGCTGGGCCAGAGCACAAAAGGACCTCTGGTTTAGACAGCTGCCCCACTTCCAGTTCAAGGAGGTATTGAAGAGGAACAGACGCCAGGTAAGAGCTGGGCTCCGTCCACAGTCCATGCAGGTTTACTGGGTGCCAGCAGTGCAGGTTCTTCACCCTTGCCACTCTCATCCCGCAGAAGGAAAGGCTGGGTCCAGGGATGTACAACATCAAGGACTTTCTGCAGGAGACACGGCCCTCCAGCCTCCGGGGCATCTGCAACACCAGGGAGCGGAGGTTCAGGCATGGCCGCCAGGTATGTGGCACCCTGCCACGAGAGCTGCTGGGGATGCTGTCTGGTGGCTGCAGGGCTTGGCTTTGGGCTGATGTGTCTGGACAAAAAGCCCTTTGCAGCTGAGTTACAGTGAGTGCAATCTCCTCCCGCTGGGCTGGGGACTGTCTCCCTTGCCAAAGCAGCTCATGGCCACCTCATATCTCCCACAGGACTGCGTCCCTGGCCCTGGCACATATGACCCCCCAGGGAACCGCTACGCCCACCTCAAGCAGAGGGCCAAGCGCTCTGGCAGCACGCGAGGGCTGATGGACAGCAGGACAGCAAAGTGTGCTCTGCCAGCAGCCATGGTGAGTCCAGTCCCTTGACCTAGGCACATGCCGGTGGTGGGGTGGCTCCTACTGGGTGCAGCCCCCTCCACTTTTCCCCCCACACCTGCAGGGCCGTGGCCTGGTTCCCGGCACCTACAGCTTGTGGAGCAGCATCGATGAGGGTCTGTGGCAGACAGGTGGCTGCAGACCCTGCCAGACCTTCTCCAGGGACCGGTCAAAGCCCATTGTTGGTGGCCATCATACATTGGAGGTGCATTGCCTGAGGTTCCCAGAGCCAGATAGGGTTTCTTAGGGAGGCTGTGAGCAGGAGAGAGATCTGCCTTATACCAGCATCTGCCTCACTTGAATCTTGCTCTTTGATTTGCCTTGGATACTGGAAAAACACATCAGAGTGTTTCGGGAGAATTGGGCTGCGGGGACCATGCAGGACAACAGGCTGGTGGCCATGAGAAGCAGTGGGACTGAGCACTTGTGGCACAGGATGGATGGGGTGGCATGAGAGACCACCAGTGGCTGAGCCTCTCATGTCACTCCCTGGTTGCAGAAGAGAGACACTGAGCTGAATGCTTCCACTGTCAAGAGTTTTGTGAATGAGCTGATGCTGAAGAACAAGAAGAAAGGTTGCTTCAGCACCCTGCCGAGGAACCGGAGCTGCCCCACAGAGAAGATCTTCTGGGCCACGCTCAGCCAGCGCCCAAAGGATGCGGTCAGTGGGAGCAGGGGCAGTAGCACCTGCTGGTGTCACTGGCATCCGTGGTGGTGCAGTGGGGGCCCAGGATGGGGATGCATTAGGTCTTGTGGGGATGGATGGATGGATGGAGGGATGGATCTCTGACATTGTGCAGCTCTTTTACTAACAAACTGAAGTGTAACAGGCTTCCTTCTGTGCAGTATTCGGTGAAGCCAGCCTCCTACAACACAAAGCCCATTAAGAGATCCATGTACGCTTGCCAACCCCCATTCTGGTCATCTGTTGAGAGATTCAGCAGAAGGTTCTACCAGCTCTTTACTGGAAACAGGGTGAGTGAGCAGATACGACAGTGAGAGAGGGACTGGGAATGGTCAGGCTCTGAGCTTCTCTGACCATCCCCAACCCATTACCAGCACCTCTGGGAGAAGACAAAACTTCTGAGCCAACCAAGAATGACAGAGTCATTCAGCTTGGAAAAGACCCTTGAGATCATTCAGTCCAACCAATAATGCTACCCTACCAAGGTCACAGCTGGACCAGATCTCTAAGCACCACACCTAAACAATCCTTAAACACTTCCAGGGATGGTGACTCAACAGAAAAATTGTTCCATATGTCCAGCTTAAGCCTCCCCTGGCGCAGCCTGAGGCCAGTCCCTCTGGGTCTATCACTAATGACCTGTGAGAAGATACCAGCACCCACATCTCTACAATGTATCTTTGGGTGGTTGTAGAGGGTGCACACTCCTCATCTGTTTCAGCCAGCTAAGCTTTAGGGGTGTCCTCTGAACAGAGCAGCACCCTGGCAGAAGTCCTACATCAGGTGGCCATCTGTGATAGAAGGGCAGATTGACCTCAGGAGGTGCTTTTCTCTCCCTGTTGAGGGAGACTAGGGCAAGTTCACTAGATGCCCATCCTTTAGAGAGGAGATGGGACCCTCTTGGGTCCTGCTGCACCTGTCCAGAACAGATTGCTAAATCATAGAAGCATAGAATGTATTGGATTGGAAGGGACATCCAAAGGTCATCTAGTCCAACCCCTCTACAAAAATCAGGGCCATCACCCACCAGACCAGGTTGCCCAGAGCCCCATCAAGCCTGACCTTGAATGGCTCCAGGAATGGGGCCTCCACCACCTCTCTGGGCAACCTGTTCCAGGGATCTCCAACCCTCAAATGAAAGAACTTTTGCCTCATGTCTGATCTATATTTGCCCTTTTCCAGCTTCAAACCGTGACCTTATCCTATCATTACATAAAGTCCCAACATCCTGCCACGTGAGGGGGGAGGTGCCCTCTGCTTACAGCAGCAGGCTGAGCACCCACCACTGAGCACACGCTGCCTGCAGGCAGGTGAGCCTGGCTGGTGCTGACAGAAGCAGGAGCTCAGCAGTGACCACGTTATCTCTGCCTCCATCCCCAGGCCTTTGCCCTTTTCAAGGGATGCTCAGACAACCCTGCCCATTACTTCTGCTCTGCATCAGCTGCAGGCAAGCGGATGCACTTCACCCACACGGGCAGGGGGGTTTGAGTCCTTTCAGGTGCCAGGAGCAACTGCCAGAAAGTCATATTCTGCTGCTTCAAAGCCCGTTTCTCCTCCAGCAGCCTCAGCAGCATGGTGTGAGGCAGCACAGGTAGGAGCCCTTCCCTCAGTACTTGTTCCCGGAGCTGTATTCATCTCGGCAGCTTCCCCACGGAGAACCAGAACAAAGCAAGAAGGGCTCAAAGCAGACAGGGAAGGCTTTAGTCTGAAATAGTCCACTTTGGCTAGGGAGGAGGAGCTGGCTTCCATGTGGCTTCTCTCCTTTATCCAGCTGAGTTGGGAACAGAGAGCTTGAAAGAGGTCAAGCATGAAGACACCTTCATAATTGCTGGAGAACTTGACAGATTACACCGCAGTGGGGAGCCTGTGGCTGGGCAGTCCTTCACCATAGCTACCAGGAGACAATTGCTGAGCGTGCTTGGGCCTGCAGAGCTCACCAGCCTCTTCATGGGCTGTTGTGATGGGCAGAAGGGCTCATGAAGGGGGTTGGCTGGGCTAACACTGCTTACAGAATCACAGAATCATTCAGTTGGAAAAGGCCCCCTGGGATCATCAAGTCCAAGTCAACTCTACAAGGTCACCCCTAAACCATATCCACCAACACCACATCTAAGCATCTTTTAAACCCATCCAGGGATGGTGCTCAACCACCATTCTGGGCAGCCCATTCCAGTGCCTGACCACTGTCTCCATGAAGAATTTGTTCCTGATATCTAATCTAAACCTACCCTGTCGAAGCTTGAAGCCCTTCCCTCTGGTTCTGTCACTAATTCCCTGTGAGAAGAGACCAGCACCAACCTCTTTACAATGTCTTTTGAGATAGTTGTAGAGAGCGATGAGGTCTCCCCTCAGCCTCCTCTTCCTCAAACTAAACAGCCCCAACTCTCTCAATCTCTCCTCATAAGAATTATTGGTGTGACTTCTCCTCCCTCCCCTGCAGAACAGGCTTGGCTTGGTTAAGAGATACCACACACTGTTGCACCAGCAGCTGACGTGAGCAGCTCTGGCGCCAGCACAGCCCGAAGCGTTCTAGGGTGCACAGGAAGGTTCCCAAACTGGGGGAAACCTCAGAGGAGTGGAGGCATCCGCCAGGAACCTCCAGAAGTGAGAAAGACCTTTACACAGGAGTTAGCAGAGCTCATCAAAAGGGCTTTGGATGAGGTTTGAAGGGGGAATGGATAAACCCAGAGTCACTGGAGAGAAGCTTAATGGCGGCAGCCCGTGACTGAGGGGCAGAGTGCTAGCAAGATCCTTTGGTTTCCTGTCTCAGTGCAGGTAGGGGATGGAGACCCAGAAAGCCAGAAACTGCTTCAAGTTGAACTAGGGAAGTTTCAGGTTGGATACTAGGAAAAACTTCTTCACCAAAAGAGTTGTTGAGCCCTGGCCCAGGCTGCCCAGTGGTGGACTCCCCATCCCTGGAGGGATTTAACAGACGTGGAGATGTAATGCTGAGGGACACGGTTTACTGGTGACTGGGCAGCGCTGGGTTATTGGTTGGACTCCATGATCTAAAAGTCTTTTCCGACATATACAGTTCCATGGTGTTTTGCAACAGATGGCCTGTCCACCTGAAGGCACTACCTGGTTTTGCCCCCATACCACATCTGGATGGGGATGCACATGAGACTTTCTCCTTCCAGAACACTGTAGATGTTGGTCACTATGACATCACCAAGCATGAAAAATACCCTCCAAAGATGAGATACCAGTCCCTGTACTGGCGTGACACACAACGGTACCTCAGCAACTTGAATCAGGACGCTGCTTTGCTGTAAGTCTGGCAGACAAAGGGGCTGTTTCACACGGGCTTACAGGAAAATAATCTTAAACAGCTCTGGGGAGACTGAGCTCACGGCACTGGCACTACAGCTGCTGAGAGGTGGGATGACCGTGGGGGTAAAGCACTGCATCGGGACTGAGAAATGCCTTCCAGCCCCAGCACAGCACTGCTGCATCTCTGCTCCCGAGAAAGCGAGGAGTCCCTCGTGCGTCCCCATCACAAAGTGAGGAGCCTTTCATGCTTCCCCACCACACAGGGCTAGTGGGAGGGTGAAAGAAGCTCTCAAGGCAGGTCACAGATGCTAAGGTGTGTGGTGTTGTGCCTTGTTGAAAGAAATTCGTATGCAGTAGAAGTGTAGGACAACAGTTTTCATCAAATTAAATGAAGACAGCCTGGGAAGGCACTAGGAGGTGGAGAGATGATCAGGCTCTCTGGACTCATTGCTAGTGCTGGCAGTGGACTGCTCAATGGCCCCAAACAAAAATTACCTTCTCCAGCTGGGCCTCAGTTTACCCATCTGAGGGAGGAAGATAACAAGGCTCATTTCCAGTGCAAAGGGGCTTTGAAATTGCTGGTGTGAAGAGCCTGTGAAGCAGTTGGAACTGCACTAATGAGAGACCTCAGGGTAGCCCTCTGCTCTCACCTTTGCTTGTGGCCAAGATTAGCAAACTGCTGCGGTGGTACTATGGGCCGATAGCTCTGCAGAGGTCCTTCTTCGACTCTAGAGAGTAGTTAGAAACCAGCCTTGGCTGAATTTATCTCGTCAGCTTTCAGCAGGGCAGCCAGAAGTCAGCATGGTGAAACCGGCTTTTCATCTCGCCCAGCTTTGACAGGCTGGAACGGAACAGTCTCTGAATAGTGGAGCAGGACTTAGGATTCAAACGCAACTCTCTGATCAAATAGCACCGGCTCCAAATTCACTTCCCAAGCTGCTGCTGTGCTTTTAGGGGCTCTGCTCACCTCTGTGCTCGTTAAGACTAATGAGATTAATGCAGCCAATAATCTGAACTCACTGATTCGCCTTCTCTTTCCACAGTGAACGGCTCAAGCCTGCTGCGAAAAACAACTGGATGTTTTGATTGCTGCTCCATGTTGTCTAGGTGCATCTGAAGAATTCACTGTTTTCCAAACGTAAGATGGTGTTGGAAAGCCCAAACTGGTGAATAAATGCCAGATGTGACAGTGTGTGAGACAGGGTAGATGAAAATCCAGGGCAGGAGACAGAAAACTGCTGAAGTCTTGTTCTGGGATAATAAAACGCTCTTAGACACCCGACAGCTTTCCTTTTCCATCCAATAGTCATGACTTCCTCCTTGGCCTGTATGACACTTGAGGAGAGGATATCACATGTCCTCCAAAGGAAGGTCTGCTGGCACACACAGTGCACGCAGGGTTAAACTCTTCCTTCCACAGGGTGCTACTTAAAGAAGTTCATAGAATCACAGAATGGTTTGGGTGGGAAGGGACCCGTCTCAGCTTGTCTAATCAGCAGGGACATCTCCAACTAGAGCAGGTTGCCCAGAGCCCCATCCAACCTGACCTGGATGTTTCCAGGGATGGGGTGTACCAGCTCCCTGGGCAATCTGAGCCAGCACATCACCCGTGTGAAACCTGTTCCTGTGCTTCACAGGTTGCACACCCCTGCTGTGGGCATGGTGGTGTTACCACTCAGCTCCACCAGTGTGACTCAACAGACAGCTGGGTCTGAGAAAGTACTTCTAGAGCCAATGAGAGCAGCTAGACCTTTAGCAAGTGCCCACATACCTCTCCTGTGCCATCTTTAAAGTAGCTGCATGCAAGGATCTTCATCACAGCTTCACCTGAACTAACACTGCAGATGTTTGCAAGGAGCTGGAGGGAATTCATTCCGAATTCTGTAGGGTATTAAAACCCCAGGGGTAATTGAGAAGGTAACACGAAGGGAGGGTTGTGTTGACAGTAACTAAAGGTGGCTATAAAAATGTACTGGAGGTCTGAGGGTTCACACAGTTAACCTTTATGAAATCTCTTACTAGTGTTTAGCCCAGACTGGAATAATTACATCGAAGTGTAATTATACATTAGTTGTGGCTGATTGAGTATGCTAATTAATCTCTAATTATCCTATCAGTGGGGGATGTAATTGAACACAGGTAACACTGCGGTGGATTGAGGAAACTGACTTTTTCTACAGACATAAGTGAGGGGGTCTGAAGGGAAATACCCGAGCAGCAATGTGGGCAAGTGAAGGCGACTGAAATGCTGCCAGCTGTGGGAGAGAATTGCGAAAGCAGCCTAAGTCAGGCCCAACACAGTGTGGTTCAACACAGAGTTTGGCTCCTGAACTGCAGATTGGGCAGTCTGAGTTTTGGAGGAAAGCCCAGGAGCTTAGCTCTGGGAAGGGAGTAGTAAGAGGGCAGATAAGAGGTAGTAAGAGGCTGGGGCTTACAGAACTACTGTGGAGGTGCTCTTCAAGGAAGCAGATGTGGATGTGAAGCTCCTTGGGCTTTCGCCACATTCTTCCTCTTTAGAGGGCACTGAATCTTCATCCTTGCTTTTGTGACTGCTTGTTCAAACCTGGGGCTTAGTGAGAAGTCTATGACAACAGCTGTGGCACCTAAACCCCAAATGGGGTTTTATCTTAGACTCATCAAGGCTGGAAAAGACCAAGACCATCAAGTCCAACTGTCTGCCCTGCCACTCCCAACCACTAACCCATCTCCTGAAACACCCTGGCTGCCTACTTTTTGAACCCCTCCAGGGAGGGTGCCTCCACCCCCTCCCTGGGCAGCCTGTTCCAAGGTCTCTCCACTCTTTCTGGGAACTTTTTCCTAAGATCCAACCTGAACCTCTCCCTTGTTCTTAGGCAAAAAGGGTGAGGTGGTGTGTGGGGTGTAAAAATCAGTATAATCGGGATCAAAAGGCTATGTGGAGTCTGTGGGGCAAAACTGAAAGGTTAAGGCTCAGCTCTATGGTGTTTGCTTTGCTCAGGTGTATCTCGGGGCAGAGGTAAGCGTAGGCTCCCAGACTTCACAGAGATTCCTTCAAAGCTGTGTGCAGCACTGGGGTCTTCACTCCCACCTGCCTGGCAATGCCTCTGGCCTCCTACCCAGACAGCAGCTTCTGTCAGGCATCACTGACCGGCTGCAGCAGCATGAGAAATGATAACCAGAGCTGTTGGGAAGTAATCACTCGTGGAAACACACCACGTTGAGCAGTACACTGCCCAGATCTTTATTTTGAACAGCCCGTACAACCAAAACGTAAGAGCAAGAGCAATTATGTGAGTGCATGTGTGTGACTGATGCAGGTATGGTACCCAATCACATCATACAGTTTGCCAATAAATTAAGGAGTGAAAAAAAACCCCAAATACAGTGCATACCTAAAGATCATCGTACAGAAGTGAGAGAAATCCAACCTAAGTGAAAGGATTTGTATATCCTCTAGCTAACCAAACCCACTCTTGCTCTGTGCAGTTCATCTTACAAGCACTGGGCTAAATAGTAGCCCCAAGGACATGGAAAGGACTCTCGTGCCACCTTCCTCCCAGGGGCACGAGGGCAGGTTACACCGCAAGAATCAGCATTTGCTGTCCCTGATGCCTGGCACAGTGTAGCAGCTGCTCCTGGATCACTGATGCTGCCCCGCTATGTGGCATGGGCACTGCATCAGCTGCATCTCCCCTTGGCAGCTGTTCCTGCCCTGGGGTTTCAAGGGATACCTTATTTGCACTCAGTTAGCCCAGCACTGTTCAAGTGGCCAAGCTTATTCGCGTTACTGGTTTATCATTGGTTTCATCTGGATTGTAAACATCCATCTATCAAGAAATAAGATCATTGGTTTAGCACTCACAGAAAAACGTCAACATCTCTCCCTGGTAACTGCTTAAGGAGTTCCTCATGACGCAAACCTCCAGAAAACAACCTTCTCCTTCCTTGAGCTCTGTAAGGATTCAAGTAATAACTTTAAGCATTGCTTGGACAAGACACAGGGTTGGTTTGGAACAGTGTTTCTGGCTATAGGGTCAAAACATTTCCACGCTTGCCCAAGTGACCGTATCAAGTGTGTCTGACTGTGCCATTCTCACCAGCGAGCAGCAGGAGGGAACCGACCCAACAGGATGTACTGTTGATTGCCTCTTGTGGTGACTGGAACAGCCCTTTTACAAAGCCTATCAACCTAACCCAGCTACAACGAAAAGCAAAAATGTCACTTGAATCAGAACCAAAGCCTGTGCGTGTCAACACTGACAACAAGAGAAGTTCCTCTTATCCACAGCCGCTGGCTTCATCAAAAGCCTTCCTCCTCTTACCGGCCAGGCCAGAACGGTCTGAAATAACCCACGTCAATACTCGCACTGAGTATTGATAAGGCACTAAAATTAAGCAACAACCAAGATCCTAAAAAAAAAAAACCATCCCAAAAAATCTAAATAACCTGATCCACAGCAAGTAAAACCCTCAAATTAAAGCTTGGCTACATGAAATAGCAGCAGTTTGCTCCCGCAGTCTGCAAAGCCAGAACAACGATACTTCTGGGGGCAAAACCCCAATGCGCCATTAGCCAAAGTCCCTAAAACCTACAGCCACTTACACTTTATAATCAAAATCAGTAGGAAATCTGATAGGCACAAGTAAAAAGCACTTTCTTCATGCCTCAATGCTTGACTTTGAAGCTGAAGCCACTGTCTGAAGTTCAACAGCTCTGCTGAGACCATCCCACCCCACGACGTCACGAGCAGCCCAAGGGTGACCACACCATGGCTCGGCTGTCCCACAGGTTACTGACTGGAGGCAAACAGGTTTCAACATCGTGATTCATTTGACAATCAGTTCAGCTTTGGCACCTATTTCTGAGCCCTCCCCACCACTCACAAAATGTAGCTCTAATACACAGTTGGTGTCACCCCAGGATCCTCACCCTCTCCGGTTGTTTTTTTTATGCTTGGGAATAGGTGGACTCACCTATGTCACTACATTAAATACACAGGTTAGCATTTGGGATTTCTTAAAAACAATCACTTTGAGCTTGGAAAACTGGTTTTCAAACGTACGAAGAAACACTAAACAGAAATCTGTAAAGCAGGAATTCATACCTTTAAACATCAACAAGAACGAGCGTATTTGGAGAGCAATAAAGCTTTGTTTTGAAGGATATACTGACTAGCTATAGGTAAATTCATTTTTTCCCTGATTGCTTGAGTAGATCGCGCAGGCTCAGTGCCTCGCAGCCTTGCAGATTTTGTCATACACTTCTGGAAAGGCATCCTTGCAATTCATTTGCTCTCTCAGCTTGTGGTACAGTGAACCGTCGAACATATCCCAGAACTCCTCACGGGTCATATAGCAATCGGCATAGAGCATCTGGAAGCTGGAGAGAAGGGGAAACCAAGAGAGACAGAGGTTCAGTATTAATTGTGCCGCAGGATTTGAAATGGAATAATCATCACAGAACCACGGAGGCTGGGAGAGACCTCAGAGCTCATCCAGCCCAGCCCATCACCTAACATCACCATGTCAACCAGACCAGGGCACTAAGGGCCACAGCCACTCTCTGTCCTTAAACACCTCCAGGGATGGGGACTGCACCACTGCCATGGGCAGTCCAGTCCAGGGTCTGATCACCCTTTCATGAGGAAGGGCTTCCCAGCATCCAACCCAACCCGTCCGACCCCCACCTGACTACAACATCCCTGCAGGGAGTTGCAGAGAGGGAGTCTCCTCTCCTCCAGGCTAAACACCCCCAGCTTCCTCAGCTTCTCCTCATCGGTCTTTCCCTCCAGTCCCTTCCCCAGTCTTGTTGCTCCTCTGGACCCGCTCCAGCCCCTCAATCTCTTTGCTGAAGTGAAGGGCCCAGCACTGCCCTCAGTACTGGAGAGGAGGCCTCCCCAGTGACCAGTACAGGGGGAGAATTACGTCCTTTAGTCCTGCTGGCCACACTATTCCTGATACAAGCCAGGATGCCACTAGCCTTTCATGCCACCCGGGCACCCTGATGGCTCCTGTTCAGCTGGTTGCCAACCAGTACTGCCATGTCTGTCTCTGCCAGGCCACTCTGCAGCCACTCATCCCTCAGTCTGTAGCTGCAGGGGGTTCTTGTGGCCGAAGCCTAAGACCCTGCCCTTGGTCCTATTAAACCTCATCCTGTTGGCCTCTGCCCACTGCCCCAGCCAGTCTAACTCTCTTTGGAGCACCTTCCTCCCCTCCAGCAGACCGACACTCTCCACTAACTTGGTGTCATCACAAAATGAGGGCAAGTGTTGCATCTGGCATACTCAACAACAAACAATAAATAAACATCACAAATGCTTGTTAACAACAAGCAAATTTAACTGCTTGTGTGGATCACGCTGGGACAACTCAGCCAATTTAATCCTGTGAGTGTAACATCAAGCCAGACTTGATGATCTTAGAGGTCTTTTCCAGCCTCAGTAATTCTGTGATTACCATGATATCTAAGAGGAAATAACATGTAACAGGGAGAAGAGCTGAATGCTGCTGCAGTCATTTCAGTGAGAGGAAGATGGGAACAGCAAGTGATTAAAAGAACTTTTAAAATATGGCTTGGGACACTTCTTTAGCCATCGGTGGGTTGGTACTTCTGTTAGTTTTGCTCCTAGAAGGAGGAAAGCAGAAGGACTAAAGCATGTGTGTAAAGCAGTGGTTCATGTTTAGACATCACAACCACGTGAATCCAGATCTCCTGACAACTTGTCTTCTACCGATGGGTCATCTCACAAACACAATCACGGAACCATAGGACATTAGGGACTGGAAGGGATCTTGAAAGATCATCCAGTCCAATCCCCCTGCCAGAGCACAATCACCTAGACCAAGTCACACAGGAATATGCCCAGGTAGGTTTTAAACGTCTCCAGAGAAGAAGACTCCACAACCACCCTGGGCATCCTGTTCCAGTGCTCTGTCACCCTCACTGAGAAGAAGTTCCTTCTCATATCAATGCGGAATCTGATGTTCCAGCTGAGACCCACTGGCCCTTGTCCTGTTACTGGATGACACCGGCTCTATCCTTCTGACAAGTCTAGAGAGAACATCAAAAGCTGCCCCAAGTCCAAACCCTTTCACAAACCCCTAAATTCTCCCTGACAAACTGTCTTCCCACGGCTTTTGCAAACCCACTTTCCTTCTTTCTTCCAATTGAGACCATGTAATTCCAGCTTAACAAAAAAAGAAAGGATTTTCCCTGCTTTCTTAAGATCAAGAGAGGTGTCAGTCATGGCACCTGGTCACCACATGCCTTCACAGCAGATGTAGCCACATCTTACACAGAAGCTCTTACTGCTGTGTGATTACAAAATGGTTAAAGCTCATCCATTGTCCATTTCCAGGAATAGACAGCAAAGAGACAAAACTTTCCAATTAAAAGCTTAATTTCCAGTTAATTAAAGAAAGCTTAGAATTAACTTTGAGTTGCTTTGTTCTCTGGCAGATCATTTACTGCATCTAAAGTCACCGACAGCCTGCAAATCATCTCGCAGCAGACCCACCATTGATACTGAGCCACGTGGGACATCATCAGTGTTAGACTGAGAAGTAGGTCAAAAGAGACGTGGAGAAATTACACTGATGGAGTAAAAATACCGAGTAGTTAAGCTTTTTCTTCTGTTCCTGAGAAACAAGCCTGTAACTGCTCCCTCTCTGACACTCCTACAGCAAACTGGGCTGGCACGAGTCTGTGACAGATGGCAGGCATATACCTCACACCTACTGCGGTCCTGTGTGACAGCATCGGGGCAGGGACAAGGCAGCTGACGGAAGCACAAGTTGTGGGGGAGGAACAGCACTGCAGGGGAGAGTCAAGGCTGGACCCCCTGTGCTACACCAGCACAAGGACGCTGCAAGGTCTGCAAGCAGCACAACAGTCCCAAGGGCAAGGCAGAGAGGCCATCCAAACACTAACATGGCCTGTGGGATTCCTGCAGGGACTGTAGCCAAACCAGCATGTGGTCTGCCCCTGCTCTGGACCGGCCCCAGAGAAGCTGCCTGCAGTGTGCCAGCTCAGTGGCTGCTGCCTGAGGGCTGTGCTCACACCAACCCACACCAGCACCGCTTCTGCTTTAGGTGTGGTCAGCACAGACCTGCTTCCACAGGTGCCTTTTGTGGCAGCAGCCTCTCTCTACTCCCAGAGCAGCCTGGAGCTGAAAGGACACACAGGCAGCCTGAACACACCCAAATCTACCACAAGAACTTCAGCCAGTGCTTGCTTGCTTGGTTGGTTTTGCAAACAAATTACAGTCATCATTAAAATCATAACCTCCAAACTAGTAATTAAAATGCATTTTCAATTACTGTGGTTGTTCAATTACTGCAATATTCAAGTGCTGTAGGAATAAGTAACTGTGATGAAACCCCACGGGTGTAAATTACATGGTATTGTTACTGCTGTAAGGGGTGACATCCTTACCCGTGCACACTTCTTACAAACTTTTCCATCTGCCTCATTGAAGCCCTGGCTTCAAATTGCTTCCTTTTGGGCTCTCCATAAGCTCCTATATCCACATAGAGTTCCGCTTCATCCCCTTTAGGGTGGACCATACCAGGATTATTAGGCAGTATGAAAGGACACAACCACAGAGGGTAGACCTGCAGAGGTGAGAAAACACTTAATCTCTTACTTCTAAGAAAACAATCCTTTAAACCATCTCCTAGTAAAGAGAAATGAAGAGCTAAGAGGGCTTCTTCCCAATTAGGGATCAAAACCTGTGCAGCAATTCCAGTTCAATTCTCTTGCTGTGAGAATTCTTTCAATTCTCTTGCTATTCTTGTTCATACTTTCTCATGACTGTAACAGATATAGACTGAGATGCTCAGAGTATGTGCTGTGCCTTCCCAGAATTATATCTCCACTCCCTTAAACATTTGAAATTGTAAAACCCCACCATCCCCACTCCCAAAGTGGCAACTGACAACACATTGTGATTCAAATGCGAACGAAGAGCTGTCTTTTCCAGGTCAGTCCAAAACTGAAACTGCCAAGCTTGCACTTCACACACCAACTAAAATCAACCGGGAAAGAAAAGCAAGAAAGGGAAGTTAATTCCCACAGCTGGGGATTAGTGAGACCAACAGTCATGTTGGGCAGGAGAGAAGTGCACTCGGGTTTTACACTAAATGATTAAACCTTTTGGAAGTGCTGGCTTTCTACTGAAGTTTGAGTCTCAGGTGTTTTTTAGTTCTTATTTTCAGGAAGCTGCGATCGTTCCTTCACAGACTCACACAGCACAAGTGCTGTCCAGGATGCAGTGATGACCTTTCACACAGTGTATTACTAAGATTTAACATCAACCATCACAGTTGTTATCAGTCATGAGTCACTGCATTTTAAAGACATGTAGTTCTTACATTAAGGTCGTCATGGAAGGTCTGGATAGATGTTTCAAGGCTCTTCACTGGCACCAACATGTCCTGCACAACGTGGTGCTGCTCGTACAGCTTGCGAATGGCTTCTCCTTGGGTCAGTTTGAGCAAAGAGATTTTTGGAGGAACCATCCAGCCAAACAGGTAACGGAAAATGGGGTTATTGCCAAAAGGGATGATGTCCTTAGAGAGGAAATGAAGCAGGTTTGATGTAAGAAAGTGTAAACAAACAAAAAGACAATTCTGGCTCCATCTTCCTGACACCTGCCCTTTCCATATTTATCAACATTCATGGGGTCACCCCTCAGTCTCCTTTTATTCCAAGCTCAAGAGGCCCAGCTCCCTCAGCCTTTCCTCATCAGGGAGATGTTTCACTCCCTTCACCATCTTTGTGCCTCTGCACTCTGCAGCAGTTCTGTGTCCTTCTGGAACTGAGGGGCCCAGAACTGGACACAATATTCCAGATGTGGTCTCATCAGGGCAGAGTAGAAGGGGAGGAGAACTTCTATCCATCTACTAACCACCTCATTTCTAACTCACCCCAGGATGTCACTGGTCTTCTTGGCCACAAGGGCACCTGCTCGCTCATGGCCATCCTGTTGGCCACCAGGACCCCCAAGTCCCTTTCTCCTACACTGCTCTCCAACAGGTCAGTCCCCAAACTATCCTGGTACCTGGGGTTGTTCTTGCCTAGACGCCACACTCTGCACTGCCCTTGTTATGCAGAAATAAAAGAGGCTGGACTGAACATAGCTACAGAGCCCTGCCCTGAGCCTCCTCTAGTTACAGAGACTGATTTTCAGTCAGAGGAATCATAACTCAAACACTTTCAGAGAATATCTTCAGAGAACAACAGGCTAACATCTTAAAACAGATAAGGAAGTTGTGCATGAGGAGATAAACTTACGGAAGTCTTGCAAGAATAAATACCTACAAGAACTTTAAAGCTGTAAAATTTTAAGTGCTTCCTGCAGAGCCAAGTTACTCCTGCATAACTTCTGAGGGAGCTGAAAGAACCCAGGATCTCTATGCCAGACTCAAAACATTGCACTAGGAAATCTTTCGCACTGCCAGACAAAATGTTTTGTAAACTCACCACAACAAATGCAATTACAAAACTCAAAGTAATGATGTCAGTGTGCAATTACTACTCTTGAAGGGCAAATCTGCAGCCAGAACACCACATTCATGTTTTTTACCACTGTCTGCCTCTGCAAATGTCCTGGGTTCACCCTCACCCTGAAACCAGGACAAGAAATCACTCAAGAGGTAGAAAACCTTGGCACTGAAATATGTACTACATTCAGAAAAGGACTAAGATGGCAATGAGACAGTTATGACCCTAAACATAAAGAAGTGCCTTTGGATTGGTTTTGCCCAAATGCAGGACTACATACGCTGTCAGCTTCCCTGTTTTCTTCTTCCATGAAGGACTGAAGCGTTGCCAAGGGGACAAAGCCGCACTGTACCTACGCTGGGCAGGAGCAGAGCACCTTCCTGCAGGTGTTATTCTGGTTTTGGAACTGGTCTTACCTGTAGCTCCCAGAAGATACTGCGTGTATGCCTGTGGTAATATTGCCTCGAGGGAATGTACTCTGTCCCAGTCTTGTCAGCTTTCAAATACTTCTCCACATGCTTGAAGAACCAGGGCTTGTAGTAGTTGGCAATTCTGTTTATCTGCAAGAAACCATGAATTCAGCAGCACACACCAGCACAGGTGACGGTCACACTTCGCTAGACAACACTATGTCCTCAAATTCATTTACTGTGGAGAATCAGTGTTACACCCGCTGCAACAGCTTGAATGAGACTGTCACAGGAGATCCAGGGAGCCTTCCTTTCTCCATGCTCCTTCTTACCTTTGCTGCCGTTAAGGTTTAAGTATCACTTGCTAACTCTTGCCTGTTCCGAGCTGATTAAGGGAGCAGGCAAGTGACAGAACTGGATTCCTAAAATACCAGTCTCTAAATCCACCATATTAATCCAGTTGTGACAGAGGAGAAACACCCAGGTTGAGGGATGCAGTATGTCCCTCCTGTAAATGTCCCTGCTTTGTTTTACTAGCACTTACTGCGTTCTGAGCTTGCTGGGGAAAGAGACTCTTGGAATAACTGCAGTTTAAACCAGCATTTTTCTGTACCTGAGGAAGGAAACTTCCTCCTCAGGTACTGCAATGAAAAGGCCATAGACTAAATAATTTACTAGAGTAATGAAATCATTGGTTCATTTCTTATTGATTGAAGAGATTTGGAGCACAGGCTCTGCTGCAGCAGCAAAGAGCTGCTGTTTACACTGTTCTGATAGACAGCTCTAAATTTTAGCCCCACATTAAAAGATGGTTTCAATTTTATGCTTCTGGATTTATACCGGGGTGTAGTAGAGCTCCAGTCAAACACAGGGATATTATTTTTCTCAGTGAGTTACCTCTCCTTTAGTTACCTTGCTTGGCTCAGCTTCATCAGTCAAGACTCCCGTCATGATGACAGCTTCGTCCAAGGAATACACAAGCCCTTCCACAAAGCTGTTCTCCTTTTTCTTGGACTCTTCAGTAAACTTTTCGCAAATCTTCTGCAGTCCTCTCACAGGCTGATAGTGTAACCTGACATATTTCTTGGCAGGAATCATCTGTATTTCTGCTGCAACCAGGAAACCCAGAGTACCACAAGACCAAGGCACTGCATAAAATAGGTCTGAGTTTTCAGTCTGCAAAAAGTACGTCACACTGAATCATATATCCGCACCGATAACCAACAGCGACAATAGAAATGAGAGGAGAATAACAGTTTGTCTTACTGGTGAGCATCTCACAAGGCTTCCATCAGCAAGAACAAGCTCGTAGGCCACACAGGTGTGCTGAAAAAGGCCATAGATGTGGGATGAAGACTCAATGCCGGTTCCCATGATCAGGCCACCTTAGCAAGAGAACACAGAACGAATCACATGGAACACACTCTAACAAGAAGGTGGTTTATAAGAACAAACCCTGCTTTCAAGCAAAATCCCACTTTTAAGCTCTAGGCACGACTTTTAATACTATTTAAAAGAAAATACTTACAACATAAATACTACAGCAGACCATAATGTTCAACAAGAGTATTTCTGGAACCTTTGAAATCATTAAAAACCTTTAAAATAACCTTTAAAGCATGTTACTGCTTAAAAAGCTACTGAAAACACAGCAGAAGCAGCAAGTCTTCTGTTAGCACAACACCACTTACCTACGGTAAGATCATCAAGCTCTGGTACCACTGGAATCGTCCAGCCCATGGGGTTCAGGTGTGCAGTCAACTGGCCCATGGTCACCAAAGGTTCCACACGAACAATCTAAAAAGCAAACAAACCCCCAATGGCCCCACCAAACACAAGTGAAATGTTCAGCATTAATGATGACAAAATACATCAAACTGGCTTGTACTTCCATCTGTTATCAGAATTCAGAAGCTGACTTTCTTAAGAGCACTACTAAAAATAGTTGAAACTGTTTAGTGATTCCTCCTCTGCCTCAACATCTCGTTGCTCAGTCCCTCAAAACACAAATCAATCTGGTCTTTTAGACTTGAGCATGTAAAAGCTAAGCAGTTCCATATGGTGTGGTTTTGGAGAGAGCGATGCAAGCACACACTGTGGAACCTGAAATCTGGTGGGTCTGCAGCTACAAAACCCCTCTATTCTTTGTGGAATCTAATCTTCCCTTCAGCAACCAGTGCAGCAGAAAAAACAAGCTGTAAACTTCATTATCATTAAAGCCTTGGGATTAATCTGTTACCTTTCTTTCACTATCCACTTCCAGAACATCCATCAAGTTGATCATTATGTTCTTATGAGTCTTCTTATACTTCCCAACACGAAGGGACACAGTCAGCCAGCCGGGCCGGCCGGTGCACATGTACCTCTTGCTGCCTTCGTTCTTCCATTCCCGAACCTGCAAGAGGGAACAACTCAACTGACGCCATCAGGCTTACACGGGTCACCAATGAAGTTTACCACTCTTGCCTTATTCAGAAATGTTGTCATTCTTCCATATGCCTGTGATTGTGGTGAATTTAGGTCATAGGCTGGACTTGATGATCTTAAAGGACTTTCCCAGTCTCAATAATTTTGTGACCCTTATGCACTTGGATGTCTCTGTGTGGGGCTGCAATCTTTTGGAAGTTGCCTTGCAGACCCCTGAACTTCTAAGAGGCATCTAGTTTTGTAGGGGAAGCACTGCTAAGGCCCTGTAGCTTTAAGGATTTTTACGAGATGGGATTCAGAAAACCAGGAAGAAACTATCAGAGATTTTAAAGGTTCCTCAGGAAAATCTATACTGGAAGGGAAGTATTATCATTGACATAAAGAATCAGTTCTGTGAAGGCAGGGTGATGGAATTGGGATTGTTCAGTCTGGAGAAGGCTCCAGAGGGATTTTATAGCCACCTTCCAGTACCCGAAGAGGCTACAGGAAAGCTAGAGAGGACTTTCTACAAGTGACTCTGGTGACAGGACAAGGGGGATGGTTTGAAGCTAAAAGAGGGGAAATTTAGATTGCATCTGAGGCAGACATCCCTCCCTGTGAGGGTGGTGAGGCCCTGGAACAGGTTGCCCAGGAAAACTGTGGCTGCTCCATCCCTGGAAGTGTTCAAGGCCAGGTTGGATGGGGCTCTGGAAAACCTGGTCTGGTGAGATGTGTCCCTGCCCATGGCAGGGGGGTTGGGACTGGGTCATCTCTGAGGTGCCTTCCAACCCAACCCAGTCTGTGATTCCATGACGGTCGAGGAAGCAACGCCTTTTCCTCAACACCAAATAAACGGTGTGATCCTGCAATCGATCCAGTTAAAACTTGGGTGCGAAAAACGTGAGCACCAAGCACACCACCCCGAATTCTGCAGAGCCAGAGGGGCCAACATCTGGAGAAAAACCACTCGTCTGCAGTATCTCAGCCCCTCCGCCCCCCCGCGCCAACCCCCGAGGAACAAGAGAACGGCGGGGCTGGAGAGAACCCCTGGAGATCACACAGCCCAACCCCACTGACAGAGCAGGACCTCCGTGAGGAGCCTGCGGGGCCGGCGGCCGGTTCTCACCTGCTGCTGGATGTGGCGGACGCGCTGTCCGTGCTGCCGCGGGGCGCTGTGGAGGCACCGCACGGCCCAGGCGCGCAGCTGGTAGTAGACGTCGAAGAGGAGGGAGAGCGGCAGGAGGAAGAGACAGACGAAGAGCCAGCGGTGATGCACCAGCACGGCTTCCAGCCCGCGGTGCCGGGCCCACAGCAGCAAGAGCAGCAGCCCCGCCGCCACCGACCACGCAGCAGACATGGCGCCAAGACCCCGCGACCGGCCGATGGCTCCCTGCCCTGGCCGTCCCTTCGCTTCGCTTCACGGCCGCCGGGACCCCCGCGCCATGCCGTGCGCGCCCCGGCCGCGCGACCCCGCCCCGCAGCGCGCGCCCGCGCCCCATTGGTCGCTCCCCCGCCGTCGCCTCACGGCGGAGGCCGGCGGCGGCCAATGGCGAAGCTCGGCGGAGATCGGACCAGGCGCTGAGGCCGCCCATTGGCTGCACGCGGCGCGGCCCGCGCTCCCCTCATCGGCATCAGCAGCGCCGCGGCCAGCCCCAGCACGGGGTGTCCCGGCGTGGGGACGGGGCGGGGGGAGAAGGGCTATTCTGTCACTGACCCCCCGGATAGTGCTGGGGCAGGGTGAGACCTCCGTTAGTTCTGGGGCTGGGATCGAGTTAGACCCCTTCCGGTAGTGCTGGGGCAGAGACCCCCGTTAGGACTAGGATGGGGTTAGACACTCCCCAGTCCTCTCATTATTGCTGAAGCAGGGTCAGATTTACCTCCACCTCGTTAGTGCTGGGGCAGGATCAGACCTCCCAGACCCCTATTAGTGCTGGGGCAGGGTCAGATTTCACCCACCTTCCCACCTGTTAGTGCTGCGTGAGCCCGTATCCCCACTCGGTTAAGTGTTGGGTTAGACGCCCCTCGATATTGCTGGGGCAGGTTCAGACCCCTGGTAGGGCTCCTCTGCTAGGATTGAGGCAGAACTTTCTGTTAGTGCTGGGTCAGACCCTCCACATTAGTCCTGGGCACCCCCAATTAGGGCTGAGGATGTGCCCTGAGACAGAGGAAATCCTCCAGTGAGGGCAGAGGTGGATGCAGGGCTGAGGACAAGCCTTTGGCAGTTCTGTGGTGGCCACTGTCCTTCGGGCGAGGGTCTGGCCCTGGTGCCTTTTGTTTGAGGGTAAGTGGAGACACCTCCACCTGTCCCCCTAGTGCACCCTCAGGGTGGTGGTTGAGGTGCCAGAGGTGGCAGTGCAGATGTCTCACATGGAAAGCCCAAAATGCTGTGCTGTACACTTTCTAGGAGGAAAAGGAACATCTCCCACCTCTCCAAAACATGGCTTGTTCTCTCTCAAACCCACAATGGAACAGCAAGAGGGAAGATAGGTGAAGTCCACAAGAAACATAAAGCTCTTTGTTTTTGAGGCTGAAATGCCTTGTGTCCCTCAAACTTGTCTTGTTTGGCAGGACACTGGCAGCCATGTCCCACCAGCAGTGACCACCCCAGGAGATGCTAACACAGCGTGGCTGTGCCCTGAGAAACATGGGGTCGAGGACATGGGGTTTTGTGGGGACAAACCATGGTGTCAGATGGTGCCTCTTCCCAACAAAAACTCACCTTTGCCTTAGCTGCCTTAGGAGACTGGGAGACTCAGGAGACTCGTGGCTGCAGGGTTCAGAGCTCAGCCACAGCAGGAGCCACACTTTGTGGTCTCCCTCAGACAACTCAGACTTTGTTTTGAACCCTTTCAAGGGTTTTATTGTCCCACTGCTTTTATCAAAAGCCTGGTCTGAAACTCCTCAGCTCTGACAGTTGAAAACAGTCTCCTAATTTCCAGTCTGAATTTATTTCGGGTTGCAGCAGGTCCAGAGGAGCAATGAGACTCAGGAAGGGACTGGAGGGAAAATCTGATGAGGAGAGGCTGAGAGAGCTGGGGGTGTTTAGCCTGGAGAAGAGGAGACTCAGGGGGGACCTTCTCTCTCTCCGCAGCTCCCTGAAGTGACGCTGTAATCAGGTGGGAGTCAGGCTCTTCTCCCAGGCAACTAGTGACAGGATGAGAGGGCAGGGCCTGAAGCTGCAGGGGTTGGTGGGGGGCGGTGTGTTCATTAGGTTGGATGTTAGGAAGCTCTTCCTCATGGAAAGGGTGATCAGACCCTGCACTGGACTGCCTAGGGCAGCAGAGGAGCTCCCATCGCTGGAGGTGTTTGAGGATAGACTGGCTGTGGCCCCTTAGTGCCCTGGTCTGGCCGACGTGGTGGTGTTAGGTGATGGGCTGGGCTGGATGAGCTCAGATGGCTTTTTGGAGCCTCAATCATTCTGTGATTGTGTGAATTATGTTTGTTGCACTGATGCCTGCTCTGACCAGTAGCTCTTCTCCTTTTTCCACCCAAGCTGACGCTGTCTGCTGTTATGTACCAGTTTGCTGACTGGAATGTTGCATGGAAAAAAAGGTTCCCATGCCCTAAGAGATGATGTCTTAACCTCTCTGAAGGAGCTCAGTTATTATTCTTGATCTGAGTGTGGTCAAGTGCAGGGTTTATTGGATGAGAGCATAATTTATTCACACAGGGATATTTATGTCTTCAGTGTAAATAATGGTTTGGGGTTGGTTTTTATGAAGAGACTATTAAAAGTGTTTGTGTTTTCCATGCTCTGCTCCTGGTTTTGTAAGGGAGAAGGGAGTACGTGAGCTCAAAGATCGAGACGTGAAATGATGCTTGAAGAGAGAGAGGAGTAAATCACCGTTGATGTCGTGGTGAAATTGCCTGTGTAGCCAGCATTGACAACAGTGGAAAACGTGGGAATCAGGAGGGGATGAGGGAAGGGGGAGGCAGGTTTTCAGTGATGAAAATTTTCAATTTTAATTATTTTAGGTGTGAGCAAAAACATCACCCAACAATCCATGTAGGCTTAGGAAAACATCATCTGCAAATCTGTTTTGAAAAGCTACGATTCCCTTGGTGTCTTCGGTAAGGCTGCAGTCCCATGTCTCTTCAATTAAATTACCATTTTAAATGTGTTTAAGCTGTTAGTGCTTCCTAAAAAAGCAGCCCACTTCCCTTCCTCTTCTCCCTCCCACTCCTGCCATCCCATCCACCCACTCATGCTGTTCTGGGCATGTTGTGCAGTACAAACACTTCTGCTGTCACTCAGAAAAGCAGCTTGAGGAGCAGTTCTGACTGAGGAATTGGACTGCTTTCCAGAGTTCTCTTCTGACTGGTGTTCATCCCACACATGCTGGTGTAGGTGGGGTGCAGGGACCAGGGACTGCTGGATGCTAAAGGTACCTGCCTCTCTGGTGAGAGGTCATCATGCATCGGTCTGCTGAGACTGTGTGGGACTCTGTCCTGAGGACTTAGTCATGACTCTGCAAAGGTTTTTGGACAAAGAAAGATGGATGTTAGGAAATATTTGGCTAAGGGGACAGTTAGAAGGGACAGCTAGAAGGGGCAGAGAGTCACAGGATGGTTTGGTTTGGAAGGGGCCTGCAAAAGTCACCCAGTCTAACCTGTTGCAACTTAAAGCAGGTTGCCCAGAGCCCAAAACATCCTGATGTAGGATGTTTCCAGGGATGAGGCTTCTACCACCTCTCTGGGCAACCTGCAACAACATTTTACCACCCACAGCATCAAGAATGTCTTCCTTACATCCAGTCTAAATGTCTCCTCTTATAGCTGAAAACCATCGTCCCTTGTCCTGTCACCACAGGACTGCTGAAAAGTCTGACCCTGTCCTTCTTACAGGCTCCCTCTAAGTACTGAATGTCCCCAGCTCTCTCAGCCTTCACAGAAAAGGTGATAATAACATTCACAGCAGTCCAGCTGCAGACAAAATAGACTGAAAACTTCTGTCTCCACAAGAAAAGTGTCAAGAGCCTTTGAGCGGAGCCAAAGAAAGGCATTGAAAAGCATCAGAAAGCCCCTTCTTTCACAGCTCTCCTCACCCTGGTACTGACTGCCACAGAGCTGCCGTGGGGTGGCACCAGGATGTCGAAAGGACGAGCATTTTAACACTAGTAGTTTTGAAGATCAGTGTAGAGTTTTGAGAGAGCTGCAGGGTCTTCAACAGAGAAACCAGCCTGAGGTTACTAGGGGTTAGGAGTACACAAGTACGTTTCCCTCGCCACCTGGATTCTTGTGTGTTTTCTTGGCACAGAGCTGCTGCTGGTGGTTTCAGAAAGAGCTGGTGTTGGAACTGCTGTGTGAGAAGCTCCCTCTGCTGAGAGAACCCAAGAATATTCACTCGCCTTGAAGGAAAAGCCTGTCAAGGGGATGGAGGGGAGCATGCTGTGCCACACTGGTGTTGGTCTGGACATGGGATGAATGAACCTGGAGAGCTTCCACAGAATCACAGAACATTAGGGATTGGTAGGGACCTCGAAAGATCACCTAGTCCAATTCCCTCAACCACACCAGGATCACCTAGATCCAGTCACACAGGAACACGTCCAGGCAGGTTTTAAAAGTCCCCAGAGAAGAGGACTCCACAACCTTGCTGGGCAGCCCATTCCAGTGCTCTGTCACCCTCACTGGAAAGAAGTTCCTGCTCATATTTATATGGAACCTCCTCTGTTCCAGCTTACACCTATTGCCCCTTGTCCTATCATGGGGTGCCACTGAGCAGATCCTGGCTCCATCCTCCTGACCCCCGCCCTTTCCATATTTATAAATATTAATGAGGTCACCTCTCAGTCTCCTTTTCTCCAAACTAAAGAGACCCAAATCCCTCAGCCTTTCCTCATCAAGGAGATGCTTCACTCCCTTCATCATCCCTGTGACACTGCACTGGACTCGCTCCAGCAGTTCTGTGTCCTTCTTGAACTGAGAGGCCCAGAACTGGACANGACACTGCACTGGACTATATCCAGCAGTTCTGTGTCCTTCTTGAACTGAGAGGCCCAGAACTGGACACAATATTCCAGGTGTGGTCTCATGAGGGCAGAGTAGAGGGGAAGGAGAACCTCTCTAGATCCGCTAACCACCTTCTGATCCACCCCAGGAGGCTGTTGTCCTTTTTGGCCAGAAGGGCATATTGTTGGCTCATGGTCATCCTGCTGGCCACCAGGACCCCCAGGTCCCTTTCTCCTACACTGCTCTCCAACAGGTCAGCTTTCCAGGAATTGAAGGAAAATGCCAGATTTCAGCTTGGAGGAAAAAATTTGGGGAAATAGTATCAGCTGTTTTATAGACTGATGATACCAGAACAACTGCAGGGGAACTGCAGAGGGACCATAGGATCATTAAGGTTGGAAGAGACCTACAAGATCGTAAAATCCAACTGTCAACCCAACACACCCTGCCCCCTAAACCTTGTTCCCCAGGGCCACATCTATGTGGTTTTTGAATCCCTCCCTGGGCAGCCTGTTCCAACCCCTGACCACTCTGTCAGGAAGAGATGTCCATCCTAACCCTCCCCTGGCACAACTTGAGGCCATTTCCTTTTGTCCTATTGCTAGTAACTTGGGAGAAGAGACTGACTCCCACCTCTTTCCACCCTCCTTTCAGGACCCACTTCTGTGTAACCTGTGAAGGAAAAAGTCACTTGGTGCTGTGTTTAAAGCCAGTCTGGTCTGGGGAGTGCTCTGTGTCTTTCTGAGGGGGCCAGGGCTGTGCTGAGCAGGAGAAGAACATATGTGCCCCCACTCCTGCCAGCCTTGTGGTACATTTCCATGGGGAGGTGGAACCAAACACTGCTAAACCCTTCTGCTACTCTGAACCTAAACGGGAAATAGCTGGTGTGGCCATCCTCCCTGCCTGAACAGGGACATAGGAACTAGAATGGTTCTGCATGACCTTTCTCTACCTGGATGTGCTTTTGATGAGGCTCAGGAGATTTCAAAAGACAGCAGAGACACTTCTACTGATGTTTGGCTCTTCAGTCCTGCATGCTATGCCTTAGAAATCCTTCTCTTTTGAGGGATATGAGAAAAATGTGGTTTATCTTATGATGCTCCATTGACAACTTTCCAGATGGTGCTTCTGAAAAGTGTTTATCGATAGAATATCTGTTATGCTCCTCAGTTCAAGAAGGACACAGAACTACTTGAGGGAGTCCAGCGCAGAGCCACAAAGATAATGAAGGGAGTGGAATGTCTCCCTGCTGAGAAAAGGCTGAGGGAGCTGGGTCTCTTGAGCTTGGAAACAAGGAGACTGAGGGGTGACCTTGTTAATGGTTATAACTATGGAAAGGGTGGGTGTCAGGAGGATGGAACCACGCTCTGCTCAGCAGCATCCAATGATAGGACAAGGGACAACAGGTGTCAGTTGGAACAGAGGAGGTTCCACATCAATATGAGCAGGAACTTCTTCCCAGTGAGGGTGACAGAGCACTGGAATGGGCTGTTCAGAGTGCTGTGGAGTCTTCTTCTCCAGAGACTTTTAAAACCCTCCTGGATTTCCTATGTGACTGGATCTAGGTGATCCTGCTGTGGTTGAGGGAATTAGACTGGATGATTTTTCATGGTCCCTTCCAATCCCTGATGTTCTGTGACTTTGTGATTCTGTGATCCAGGACCCACTTCTCCAGTTACTTCATTGGAGGACGTAGAGATGACTGGCTACTCGAGAAGGAAGAGAGCAGACACTTTGGGAAACTGATCAAAAAGGGGCGATGGGGTTCCAGTTACTTTAGGAACTGCCAGGCAGCTCTCAGGGAAAGTGAAACACCATCTGAAGGCTTAGACAAGACTCTTCAGGATAAATAGACTATCTTAGGTGTAGGTGGACCTAATCTAACTTGGAAAGACTTGTTTAACATCTGTGATGGGGGAGGTTCGTTGTAGTTCCACCTGCTCAGCACACCTAGTCCTTGGAGTGACTTTGCTTTTTCTTCCTTGTCTTCCCCTCATCTCCTCAGGGCTGCAGTCACCCTGTTTGCTCTGGAAGGGTTTCACTAGGAGAAGGAATAACTGCTGCCATAAGGCAAGACAAGGACATGGTGTTTCAGGAGATGGTTTAGTGGTTGGTGGTTGAAATGTGGACGGTTGGACTTGATGATCTAGAAAGTCCTGTCCAACCTTGATGATTCTATGAGTCTAAGGAACCCAGGATGCCTGGGTTGTGTCCTGTGTGTTTGCATATTGGACCTGTTGTGTGACCCCACTCCTCCAGCAACGAGTAGATGGCTGGTGGGACTCGAATCACCATCTCGGGAGGAAGCAGGTGTAGGGCATGCAGTGAAATCTGGAGTATTAACACTGGTGGAATGGGGTTGGCCTCTTGATGGCTGTGTGCTGCGTGGGGAGGCAAGGTCAGCTGCCAGTTGGCATGTTCACAAAGCTGCCGAAAGGGCTCCATGCTGTGGAACGTGTGAGAGCTTTCGTGTATGCTCTGTGGTGCGCATTAAACCCAGCTTCACTGAAAGGCAGTCTGTCTGGGGTTTGTAAGAAGAATCACTTGTCAAAACAGTGTGCTGGGCTGAGAGTGGAATTCTGCTCTCCTTCATTGTCACTGGGGCCAGTGTTCCCAGCAGCAGAAATGAGACAACCATGGTAACACAGTGGTCACGATGAGCTGGTTGCTGGAGGACCTGTTTCCAGCACTGGAACTACAAACTGCAGAAGGCTGTGGGCAAGCAGTGGACACCAAGCTCATGGGCAATGGTGAGCTGGCTGGTGGTTCTGCTGGGCATGAGGCTTTATGAGAGTGAAGAGGGGCAGCAGCTGAAGAAGCAGTGGTGGTCTCCCAACTCCTTCTTCCAATGGTGAGATCCTGAAGACACAGGCTGTGCTGGGCATGAGAAAGGAGCTGCAGTCACAGGAAGGCAGTAAATGTATTACTTTGGATGCAGGATATAATGGGCACACGTACCTCGGCGATGCCCATGTTGAGCTTGGTCAAGACACAGCTGGTGATGAGGGCTCATCAGTGCCCTCTCCCATTACTTGCCACTGGTTTCCTCTTGCCTGGAGTGGCAAGTGCTGTGGGAGCACACTGAAGGCAGTTTGGGATAATGTGGCAGTGAAGGTTTGCCAGTGTCACCTGAGAGAAACACTAGAAGTTATTTTTCTGTTCAGGTCACATTTTTCCTCCCCATTTCAGCCCCCAGCCAGTCTCTGTGTGTGTTTAGCCTCCCAGTACCAGCTGTACTCGTGGGTCCTCCAAAGAAAGCCAAGACTGTTGCTGCCTTGGTGGCCACCATTCTCTCCTCGTGATGCTGTCACTCCATCACCTGTTTGCTCTCATTTATTTCAACGTATGGAAAATTCCACAGTCGCACTCCCAGATGATGTAAACTCCAGGCCATGCTCCAAACCATCAGAGTAACCTGAGGATCTGACCCTCTGGCTCTTCTTCCCAACACTGAAAGAAAATGGAAGAATGACAATAAAAATAAAAACAAAAAGAGAAAGAGAGAAAGAGAAATAGAAAGAAGAAAAGAAACAGAAAAAGAAGAAAAATAAAAAGGACAAGGAAAAGAAAAGCAGAAGACAAAGGAAAAGAGGGGCTGAAGAAAAATGTTTAAGGGGTTGGTTATGTAAGAGTCATGGAGCTATTATAGGTACCTAGCATCTCCTTCTCCTAAACGAAGCAATCGCAAGCAGAGAAGTTAATAATTAGGGTGACAAAAATACCCCATTGTTCCGATCATAAGGAGCCGTATTGGTCTTACTGAGGAGAAATGGAGGCGTGTTTAATGAACTTCATTGCCATGCTGTGAGACTACAGATGCTCCCTTTTCACTAGAAAACTCTCTAGAATCAAGGCATAAACTGGGTGCTGGTATCTGTTAAAGCATTTTCCTTCCCTCCGAGGTGTTCAGCTCCTTTCCGTGGCAGATGTGCCTTGATGGCTATCCATGTTGGGAAGTGACTCTCACGTGTGTGGAAGCAGAGGCAGAAGGAAGCTGGTGGTTTGGGGAAGAGTCTTCTGCTTCTTTTGATTGGGAGTGACAAGACATGTGGATCATCTCAGAGTCATAGAATCACAGAATCATCAAGGTTGGAAACGACCTTCAAGGTCATGAGGTTCAACCACCTGCCCTACAACCCCCAACCACTAAACTATTTCCTGAAACTGCCTGTTTTTTGAACCCCTTCAGGGATGGTGCCTCTACCCCCTCCCTGAGCAGCCTGTTCTAAGGCCTCCTCAGTCTTTCTGGGAAGATTTTTTTTCCTCGAATCCAGCCTGTCCCTCCCCTGGCACAACCTGACCCCATTTCCTCTTGTCCTGTTGCTAGTTGCTAGGGAGAAGAGGCCAATCCCCATCTCACTGCAACCTCCCTTCAGGTAGTTGTAGAGAGCAGTGAGGTCTCCCCTCAACCTCCCTTTCTCCAGGCTGAACAGCCCCAGCTCCCTCAGCCTCTCCCTATCAGACCTGTTCTCCAGCTGGGGACTTGCACGACTGCTTTCTGTCTCCATCTGCCTTCTCCACCCTGAGTATGGCCCGTTCTTATTGAAAAATGCTTAAGAAATGCATTGGGATATCAGCCACCAATAAATCTTTGTCGTCCCAGAACGGGTCACTACCATGATCTCTAGGATCAGCCAAGAGGCTGTCATAAGCTCTGAACCTTTGTTGCACTGAGGTGCCGTCCCTGTCCAGGCCGAAGCAGATGATTGGGCTGGGATGAGCTCTCCCTCGGGCTGGAAGCAGCGCAGTGAATCACCCAGGGAGGAGAGCTTCATCCCTCGGCGAGGCATGGAGTGTCACGCCAACGAGAGCTGACAGCTTTCTGGCACAGTATTTCCACCGCTGGGAAAGTGAAGCGATGTGTTTTCAGATAGGATGAGTAGCCAGACGAGCTCCTCGCTGGGGAAAGGACAGCATTTATTTTGGGGGGAGAGATGAGCTCTCTGGGTCCTGGATGGCTTTGAGCAGAGAAGCTTGTGACCTCGATCAGGGATGGCAGGTCTCTGTCTCAGGGGTGTTATGTGTGGCTGCTTTCTCTGCGGCCCTAACACAGCCTGAGAAGCTGGTGGATATGGGAGGTGGAGAAGGGAGTTTTCAGTCTGAAGGTAAATAATTGAGGCAGTGTCTTCTGCCTGTTTCCTCACATGCATCTTCATAAATGTCAGTTACTCATGTTCTCATCCTCTTTCTCCCAAGGTCTGACGCACGGAGAGAAAAGATACGAGCAACCTGCTGCTACACATCCATAGGAGAGATCTGCTACTGCTGTTGACTTCAGGAGTAAATCAGGAAAACTGTTGGTCACACAGAGCCTCAAACTACAGAACTGAC
This sequence comes from Rhinopomastus cyanomelas, assembly GCA_013400115.1. NCBI lineage: Eukaryota > Metazoa > Chordata > Aves > Bucerotiformes > Rhinopomastidae > Rhinopomastus > Rhinopomastus cyanomelas. The sequence goes on along the minus strand of VXBP01008287.1, from coordinate 639,948 downwards.
GACAGTTGGTGAGACCTGCAGCACTGCCCTTGGCTTCACACACAATCGCAGAAGCACAGGATATTAGGGTTTGGAAGGGACCTCGAAAGATCATTCAGTCCAATCCCCTCACCACAGCAGGATCACCTAGATCCAGTCACACAGTAACACGTCCAGGCAGGTTTTAAATGTCTCCAGAGAAGACTTTGCAACCCCCCTGGGCAGCCCCTTCCAGTGCTCTGTCACCCTCACTGGGAAGAAGTTCCTGCTCATATTTATGTGGAACCTCCTATGTTTCAGCTGCTACTTGTTGCCCCTTGTCCTATCATTGGATGCCACTGAGCAGAGCCTGGCTCCATCCTCCTGACCCCCGCCCTTTCCATATTTGTAAGCATTAATGAGGTCACCCATCAATGTCCGTTTTTCCAAACTCAAGAGACCCAGCTCCCTCAGCCTTTCCTCATCAGGGAGGTGTTCCACTCCCTTCACCGTCTTTGTGTCTCTGCACTGGACTCGCTCCAGCAGTTCTGTGTCCTTCTGGAACTGAGGAGCCCAGAACTGGACACAATATTCCAGATGTCGTCTCACCAGGGCAAAGTAGAGAGGAAGGAGAAACTCTGTCCATCTACTAACCACCTCATTTCTAACTGACCCCAGGATGTCATTGGTCTTCTTGGCCACAAGACCACACTGCTCCCTCATGGCCATCCTGTTGGCCACCAGGACCCCCAAGTCCCTTTCTCCTACACTGCTCTCCAACAGGTCAGTCCCCAACCTATACTGGTACCTGGGGGTTGTTCTTGCTCAGATGCCAGACTTACACTTGCCCTTGTTATAGTTCATTCAATGTCTCTCTGCCCAGCTCTCCAGCCTGCCCAGGTCCCACTGAATGGCAGCACAGCCTGCTGGGCTGTTGGCCACTCTTCCCTAATGTTGTCATTGGTGAACTTGCTGACAGTGCAGTCTAATCCCTCATCCAAATCATTAATGAATAGATTGAACAGTGCTGATCCCAGTACTGACCCTTGGGGGACTCCACCACATACGGGCCTCCAGCTAGACTCTGTCCCATTGACCACTACTCTCTGGCCTCTATCCTGCAGCCTCCTTCACTGGAGGGAGAGCAGTGTTGGTACCCTCAGGCAGCCTGGCTCTGGCACTTTGATGCCATGGCACAGGAGCTGCAACCCTTTATTTCCCAGTCTCACGTCCTGTAATTTCTGGCAGAATATTGAAATTGCCTCAAACTACATAAAAACTTGAGTGAGAAGATGTAAGTGCTCCTGGTGAGAGGTGAGTCAAGGCATGCAGGCAGACAGCACAGCTCTCTTGAGGTCAAGAGGTGAGCTTTGAGGAGCGCAGACATGCTTTGGGGCACAGTGGCCCAAGCCAGACCACAGCCATGCTGCACGAAGGCCATAAAGTGTGCTGTTGGAGGAAAAGATAACCAAGCTGAGCAACACCTGCCACCTAACTGGTAGAAAGCACAGCACCTTTCCAACACTTACAGCCCTCAGATGCTGCTCCAAATGCTCTCCTGTGGAAGTGCATTTGGTTTTTTCCAGATGTATAGCTCTCAGACTGATAAACCTTCTGCAAAGTACTTCTGGCAGAGCAGTTCCCCTCATCACCTCCCAGTGCAGTGCACTGGAAGGAAACCAGCTGTGCAGCATTTTAGAATCACAGAAGGTATTGGGCTGGAAGAGACCTCCAAAGGACATCTAGTCCAACCCCTCTACAACAAGCAGGGACATCTCTAACCAGGACAGATTGCTCAGAGCCCCATCCAGCCTGACCTGGAATAGCTCCAGGGATGGAGCCTCCACCACCTCTCTGGGCAACCTGTTCCACCAACTTCCCTGTGGCTCTACAAATGGTGACAACCACAACTAGGTAGCTGCTCCATCCTTTTTCTAAGAATAATAATTAATGCTGCTTTCAAGCTTCTTTTTTTGTATTTCTATGCTCATTACCTGCTTCCCTGGAGATCACTGTAATGGCTGAGTGCAGGTAAGATGTGAAGACTGCACAGGCTCTCGGGGATGTCAGGGGACTTGTAGCCCATCCCACCTGCAACACTGAGTTTAGTTTGCTGGAAAGGAAACGTAGCCAGATTTTTCTCTGATTAGAGGTGCTTGCTACTTTTTTAAAACATTATCATAGAATCATAGAATCAGATCATCAAGTTCAGCCCTCACCCCAACATCTCTCTAACCACTAGACCATGGCCTCAAGTGCTGCAGCTGCTTGTTTTTTAAACACCTCCAGGGACAGTGACTGCACCACTCTCCTGGGCTTTTGGAATCAAGGACGTGCAAGAGCTCCAGCCTCAGATACTCAGTGTTTGAGGTGGAGCTCACTGCTGCTCTGCTTCACTGGAGACCTTCTGTAGCTCTCTGCTCAGGTATGATGGATGCACTCACAGCTGGCATTGAGCTTCATGAAGGAGCCATCAGGGCTAAAAATCATCATTGCTTAACTGTGAGCCACGTGGCAGCTCCAGCAGAGCCACCACATCTGGGCAGTGGGTTATCCATATGGTAGCTCCACAGCTGTGCTGTGTGCTAGAGAAGGAAGCTCTGATCTGAAATGTGCAGAGCACATGGGACACCCCAGAGGCAAAACCCTCCAGGAACTCACATGGGACACCCCAGAGGCAAAACCCTCCAGGAACTCAAGAAAAGTTTTGCCTGACTAAAGATTAAGCAGGTGCATCAAGTTTTATCTCTTTTCTGCCCTCACATGTTTTTCAAGTGAATTTTAAGCCCTTTGCAGATTTTGTGAGAAAGCTGCTAGGAAGCCCTTACTGCTCTTATTTCCAACACAGGGATTTCCCTTACGGGAAACCCACAGCTTTATCATGGCCAGTGATCTACACAACAGCCTCAAGCAGGAGGTTGCAAGTCACTGTGCAGGTGCTCCTCTACCAACAAAAAACCCCTGTACTGGGCACTGGGGAGACCTCCCCTCCAGTACTGGGATCAGTGTTGGGCCCCTCACTTCAAGAAAGGGCTGGAGTGAGTCCAGAGGAGTAATGAGGCTGAGGCTGGGGAAGGGGCTAGAGGGAGAGTCTGATGAGGAGAGGCTGAGGAAGCTCAAGGCATTTAGCCTGGAGAAGTGGAGACTTGGGGGGACCTTCTCCCTCTCTACAACTCCCTGAAGGGAAGATGTAGTCAGGTAGGGGTCAGACAGTCTGAAGGGAGAGTTGGGTTGGATGTTAGGAAGCCCTTCCCCAAGAGGGTGATAAGACCCTGGAATGGACTGTCCAGGGCAGTGGTGCAGTCCCTGTCCCTGGAGGTGTTTAAGGACAGAGTGGCTGTGGCCCGTAGTGTCCTGGTCTGGACAATGTGGTGATGTTAGGACACCAGCTGGGATGGATGGCTCAGAGGGCTTTTCTAGCCTCAACCATTCTGTGATTCTGTGAAAAGCAGACTTTTGAGACCACTGCTGGTCCATAGAGCTCGCTGCGGACGGGGGTATCTGTACTTCTTCCTTTCCAGGACACCCTACCACAGCCATGCGCCTCAGCGTGGTGCAGCTTTACAAACTGGTTAGGGCACTGTTATGGTCAGGTTAGCACAGGATTAGTCTTGAAAGCACTCAGAGCTTTTGGGTTCAGTGATTGCTAGATGATGGACATAGCGAGTGCAGAAACCACTTCAGAAACTGATATTGAAGACAGGGTCTTCTGTTATCATTCCAATCCAGTAAAAGCCATTGGGAATGAAATGATAAGATACATTAAGTGCAAAATGGTCTTCTGGAGTAAAGTCCCAAGGCAAAAGGAGTGTCCTCGCAAAGAGCACTTCTTGATGAACCTGGCCACAACAAAGACTGCTTTGTGGTCCTGGGGATAATCATCTTTCACATCCAAACTCCAGGCAAGAGTGAGTAGCTCCAAACTCTCCAACTGCCTGTGTGGCAGAACCACGAAAGTGAGATCTATGGACATCTGCAGGTCCAACCCCATGTAGGCCTGAGGGCACGGGTAGGCATTGTCTTGTCTGAAGATGTCGGACAAATATTTCCAGTGCCTAGATGTGCTGGGTGGATTAGGCAGGAGCGCCTGAGCCAGTATATCAGCTAACACAACGCATTAGGCATTTCAAGAAGATGCAAATGAAAGCCAAGATAAACAGCAGGTTTCTCCCTTGTTTACCTCTGCTTGGTGCAGGAACTCCAACCCACCTGCACCACCCCATGGTTGCATGCTGCAGCCCCTTAATGGCTTGGCAGGCCATGCCCGATGAGCCATGCTGAGGGAAAGCATGAAATGTGTTAGCTCTTTGGGAATGGATCTAGACAACTTGGGCACCTCATGCCTGCAGAGGTGTGTCCCCTAAAGCCTCACCAGGGGCTTCTTAGTGGCTGTAACACAGGTGGCAGCACCCTGATGTGCCGTGCTCGCGAGGGCAGCTGGGCATGGCGAGAGGTGCCAAATCACCGATGGAGAACTGCGCCCTGTCCCAGGGTGCTGGCACTTCCATCTCAGGTGTGAGGGCCCTGGCAGGGAGCCTGCGCTCCTCTTCTCTGGCCTTGGTGCCCCGTTGCAGCCAAATTGACTCGCAGCTTGGTGCTCTGGTATCAATCAACCATCTTGCGTGATGGGGCAGACTGTGTAAGCTCGCTCACAGGTACTGGAGGACGGCACTTATTTCCCCTGATTATACAGTGGAACGCACTGTTTTACATGTGATTTGCTGCAGCAGCAAGATGGAAAGGGTGAATCAAAAGCACCACTTCCCCGTACCAGCAGCGCTGATCAGGCACAGCAGCCTTCCTTACCTGGGGGAGGCAATTACTGGAACAATCTCTCCTTCTCCTCTCTCCTTTGTTCCTGTTCTTGCAGGGCCTGTAACTGTCTTTCACATCCCCCTGTTTTCTCCACTCTGCATGGGTTGTTTTGCATATTTTGTGCAGATATGCTCTCTTTATTCTGCAGAAACCCTGTGCCTGTGCCCTGTGATGCGTTGCAGCACCTTGTCCAACTGCAAGGAACTTCTCGGGGAGGGAAAACGCCATTTGGCCAAGGTGCTGCTAAGCAGAGATTGATGCTGGCACTACTCTGCACTTGCAGCCTCTACCTTGCTGTGAAATATTTGCTCTGGGGCTGTGGCTACCTGTAGACCAGTTCTCTGGGGAAGACAGAAGGTCCCATCTGGTTACGGAGCTGGAGAACCAAAGGGCCAGAGCAACGCACTGGCATGGAACCATCTCAGTTTCTACAGCCCTATACCAGGAAAAATGCAGAGCCTCATGAAAATGCTGCCTCAAAGTGCTTTCAGGAGCCGTTTGACAAATTCTTTTTAAACTTAATGTCTGAGCAGGTTATGTGTAGAAGATGTCTCACTCTCTCGTTGTCCTTTAATAGAGGAATGGGTGATTCACAGTGCCCAGGTGATGGTGATGCCAGTGCTCAGCACCAGTGTATCTGTGTCAGAGAAATCCACATATTCACTCGTGGGTCCAAGGAGCCAAGCTCTGACTTGCTGAGGAGAGAGGGCTGAAGTATTTGGAGGACTTCAAATGATGGGACCTGGGATTTCCCGTAACACCACGGGGTTTGAGGATGTTTCTGCTTCCCTATCTGGGGGGTAAGGCCATGTAGGGCTGCTGCTGGCCTTTAGGAACCTTACCCCGTGCTTGTCTGTGATGGAAACCCAACCTGCTGCAGGTCTCCCAATGGTATGAAGCAGCTGTCCTTGTGCCTCAGTTTACCATCTGCAAAACTCAGTGTCTACAGGTCAGAGGGGATGCAACCCCCAACATTTTTCAGCTGGGCTGAGAAGCTGCAAAGCACATGTAGAGCAGATGTTAATCCCATTACAGGGCTGTGCATCAGTCCCTGCAGCCTGTGCAGGTGAGGAGCTGTAAGCGGTGCAGGAGCAGCAGCCCAAACATCAGCTCCAGCGCAGCTGTATCCATAGAAATGGTTTTGTCTGTCGGTGATACTCAGCTGTAGCTCAAGAGCAATGCACTGGGTCTGTGACAGCTCACAGCAGCAGCACAGCCTGACAGCCGAGAAGAAAATCTTCCTTCACCTCTGCAACAAAGAATTGTGCCTGGATCCAGGAGCCCATCATGGGGACCGTCCTGAACCTCACAGCAGAGCACCCCCAGATCATTTAATGTGTGCTGTGAGGTGACAAGATCAGCTGGAGTGGGACAAAGGAGCGATACTGGCATTTCACAGAGAGGCAAAGAGGACTGAAGTGCTCACAAAGCAAGTTTGTGGCTGAGATCCCACTGTGCTGCAGCGTGGGAGTCTCACCCATAGGACAGTGGTGTCTGTTCCACAGTGGTGTCCCCTACCCGTGGGTACTTCTCGTGGACTCTGCAGTCGGAAGCTCTCTCCAGGTCGCTGATATCTCTCTTCTCCAGCTCCTGCAGCCCGAGGTGCCTGGGCTCGGTGGTGCCCGGGCAGTGCCATCTCCACAGCCCTACCCGATCGGCCAGTGCCCGTCCAGCATCACCACCCTTTCCTCCCCGGCACCCGCGGGCCGTGGGACCTCTTCGGACAAGCAGCTCAGTGCCCGCGGGTCTGTGTTTGCCCTTTTCTAATTCTTCCGAACATATTTGTAGTGTTTTTCCCCCCAGGACCAGGACTGCGGGCTCGGGCGCCCGGGAACGCCGCGCCCCGACGGGACGGTAGGGTAAGCGGCGCTGGGAGCAGNCCGGGGGTTGACGGGGACACAGGCACCCTTCTCCCCTGCTTGTTGCTTTGCCGAAGGGGAGAGATGGTGGGAAAGCACCGAGTTCGATGGGGATGGATCTCCTGGAGGGTGGATGTCCCCTGCCTGACCAGAGCTTTGTTAGAGGGGATGGGGAATTTGGGATGCCGCTGGGGCAGGCGGGGTGTCAGATGGTTTTGCTGGGGGCATGGGGCTGGGGGATGCGTGTGAGCGGGCTCATCTCCTTCTGACTCTGCCTTTGAGGGGCTGAACGTGCCAGGGCTCCTCAGATGCACGTCCAGAAGTTTTGTTAGCAGTGCAGTTTGGGTGGACACCAGCCCCTCAACTAACAGCCACAACAATCATCATTGTAATAACAGCACATTCAGATCAAGGCAGGCAGGAGCCTCCCTAACGACGTGCTGGCACTCGGAAGCATCTCTGCCCAGCGCTCCTCGTGGCACATCTGTGTGTGGTCCAAGCCGTCCATCCTGCGCAGTGTGGATGGATGGATGGACGGCCTGGGAGTGCCAGAGAGGGACGAGTGTGGAGGTGGGTTTGTGCTTGATGGCAGTGGGAGAGATTCAAAACTCAGCTCTCGTATCGCTGGAAAAGTGTTTTTCTGAGTAATGCTTTGTAGACCCTATGAATCACCATGTGCATAACTTTATATGGGGGATACTATTCTCAGCATCTTACTGGAACTATGCAAACTATTAACATCCGTATCTGTTTGTGCAGGCAATGTGCAGATCCGTTTCCCCAGAAAAACTATTTCAGGGCAGGTCAAAGGAGGAGACGCAGCAGAACAAAAAGTCAGGGTGGCTTGGTGGGTGTAGACAGATGTTTGGGAGCTGGCAATCGCCAGCTTTGGAGGGTGGAAAACCCTTTGAAGGGTTTCCCTCTGTAGAAACCCATGCTGGAAATGCTGACTGGGAGATCTGATGATGAGATGCCAGGAGCAGAACTGGGAGGTGGGCTGGGGAGCAGGGACTGAGGTTTTGCCCTGGCCTCACACTGCACTTTCTGCCCCTGCTCCTTTGGCCTCTTCTTCCAGTGGTTGATGCTCTAAGGAAAAACATTGTGGGTCTTTTAGAGAGGCTCAGGACCCATGTCAGCTCAAGAGGGGGCTTGGCAAAGGGACAGCACAATGGCACAGAGGAGCCACCCCCACACACACGTGCCAGGTAAACTGGAGGAGCTCTGAGCATTGCTCTCTGCTCTGCACTGGTTTTGTCAGGAGAGAAAAGTTTATTCTCTTGAGCTGTCAATCCATCACATCCCCAAGGCGCTCTGCCTTCCCTCCACGGCTGCCTCCCCCTCACTGCCACTCCTCCCAGATGTGTGCAGTGCCAGGGGCTGCAAAATTCCGTGCCTGAGCAGGGAACCTCAGCAACTCCCAAACCTCACCAGGGGAACCAGAGGGTCTTGCAAACCTCACCAGGGGAACTGCAGCATCTCCCAAACCTCACCAGGGGAATTGCAGCATCTCCCAAACCTCAATAGGGAAACTACAGCACTTCCCAAACCTCACCAGGGGAACCAGAGGATCTCCCAAACCAAACCAGGAGAATTACAGCACTCCCAAACCTCACCAGGCTGACCCCCAAATGCAGAGAGTGTCGACTGCAGTAGCTCTTGGTGCTGTTTCCATCCAAGTTTCAGTGTGGAGCGACCTGTAATTTCCATGCGATTGGATCCTGAGTTTTGCTGGAGGGTTTTGGGGGTTTTTGAAGCAATATTGGCTGCCAGATTTCCAGGAAAATGTGGTGCTCTCAAAAGGAGCTGGATTCATTGGTCAGTAGGATCCGTATCCTTTCCTGAGCAAAGCAGCAGGACCTCAACATGTCTGCTGTGTTCTGCTTGTCTTTGTGGGTGAGTTGGAGGACACTTATCCCTGATAGCATCTAACAGCATCTCTGATGGGTCTCTAACAGTCTTTTCTCCATCTCAGCTCAGTCAAGCCCCTGCCATTCAGGAGGGAGGATCTAAACACATCCCTATGGGGGAAGCTCTGTCTCCTCTCAGCCCAAACACACCACCTCCTTCCTGGTGGGTGCCTGTGGCTGCTAGTGGGGACCACCAGCCCCTGCCAGATTTGGGCTCATGACTGAGCTGTAGCATGCAGTGGTGTCTCCCTGTCCTGCAGACTTCTCTTCTAAATTCCACTTCTCACCAGATTCCTTCATTAAGTGAAGATTAGATCAGATGCTGTTCCTTTCACTATGAAGTAATTTGGATTTCCATTCAGTGGGCCCATCTGATAAACAGGAATCATGTCGTTTCACCTGCCCTTAGGCACACCTAGTCCGTGCTGGACTTCTACTGCCTCCTCAGCTCTACTTGGTACTTCCAGATCTCAGGTTATGGTTTGACTCCCTATAGGAGGACAGCCCTGCCTGGAGAGTATTAACCATCAGGGTGTTTATCCCACTGTCAAAATCAACTGAAGCCCCTTTCTGCTTCTGGAGTGTCTCAAAATCAAATACTGTGTCCAGTTCTGGTGTCCCCAGCATCAGAAGGACATGGAACTGTTGGAGACAGTCCAGAGGAGGCCACAGAGATGATCCAAGGGCTGCAGCACCTTTGTTCTGAGGGCAGGCTGAGGGAGTTGGGGTTGTTCAGCCCAGGGAAGAGAAGACTCCAGGGGAACACTATAGATACCTTCCAGCACCTAAAGGGAACCTACAGGAAGGCTGGAGAGGGACTTTTCCCAAGGGAATCTAGCAATAGGACAAGGGGAAATGGTTTGAAACTGAAGGAGAGGGAGGTTCAGACTGGATCTTGGGAAGAAGTTCTCAGTACAGGGGTGGAGAGACTCTGGAGAGACTACCTAGAGAGGATGTGGTTGTCCCCTTCCTGGAGGTGTTCAAGGCCAGGATGGATGAGGCCTTGAGCAACCAAGTCCCATGGCAGGGAGGTTGGAATAGATGATCTGTAAGGTCCATTCTACCCCGAGCCAGTGTGTAATTCCATGACTGAAAATGGCACATGATGGCTGGGCTAGCAAGAACCTCACTGTGCTCAGTGTTCGGTTGCCTCGGCCAGTCCTGACCAACACAGCAGAACCATCTACTTCAGCAGCAGGTCATACCTGCTCTGAGGGTTTGAAGGCAGCACAGCCCTGAACCCCAGGGTTTCAAGCTTTCAGGCAGTGATGCCAAACACCAGCTGCCCCTGTGGAACTGATTTACCCTCCAGTTTCAGAGGACAAAGCATGTCCATGGATACTCTAGAAGTGATGACTTCTTAGATGTACATCCCTCTCCCTAACCTCGTCTGCAAGCCTTACTTTGAGCAGAAACCCAGCTGCCCTTCCTCCAAGTTTGGAAGGAAGTCTGGAATGAAACTCAAGGAGCGCTGCAAGTCCCTGGAGCAGTTGCTGCAGCTCCCTTGGCTGGGGCTTCCACTCCACGACAGTGCTGGGACTGTTCTTCAAATGGAGGATGTTCTTATGAGGCTCCAGGGAAACTGGTGGCTGACTGCACTTGGCTCAAGGGCTTTCCATCTGAGACAGTGCACATGCCTCATCTCTGATGGTCAATGATAAGGAGCTGAAGAGCCTCTAACCCCCAGAAAGCTCCTAACTCTGTAGTTTTCTCCTCTGGCAGGTCTCCCACAACCCTGTCCTGCTCAAGGCCAATTCTTTTCTTGTCTTGCAGGACGTGGGCTCTCTCATGCCTTATCTCCCTCTTCTCCCCTCCTAAAACCTCCTTTGGAAGGATGGCTGCTGCCTCCTTCCGCTATGGCGTGACCATCACCGGGGCTGTGCTGCTGGTGACGGGGACGCTGTGCTTTGCCTGGTGGAGCGATGGGGAGGTGGGCACCCAGTCCAGCAGCGGGGCTCAACTCCTGCCTCCCCGTGAAGCCGAGGCAGTTCCCAGCTCCTCCTCCAGCGCCCTGCTCCGCTCCGTCAGCTTCTTCTGCTGTGGCATCGGCGGGATCCTCCTCCTCTTCGGGCTCCTCTGGTCGGTGAAAGCCAACGCCAGGGTGGTCTCCCGCCGCTACCAGTACCATTTCCCCAGGGACCTGCAGTACTTCACCGCAGAGCCTCTGGAGAAGTGGAACTGCAGGTGGGTGTCGTGGCCCCACGCAGGGCTTGAGTAGGAAGGGGTCGAGGGCTGGGCTGTCCCAGCACGGCCATGTGTCCAACCCTGCTGCGGGGCTGGGCCACTTGGGAGCCCAGAGGAGCAGCAACGCCGCTGCTCTGCTCCGAGCCCATTCTGTGCTCTCCTTCTGCTCCCCAAGTTGATGCTCTTGCTCATTAGTGTCAGTCTTCACCCTCCTCTCCCTGCAGGCCCCCTCCGTGCCCACACTGGCTGCTCCCGTGGCCGGCTCAGCTGCAGAGGCTCTCCTTGCCCTGCGGGGCCATCACTGGCCGAGGCAGACATCTCCTTAGCAGGGCCATGGAGCAGAAGACCACATTGGTTTTCTGGCAGAGCGCCTGGATCTGGGGATGGGGGAGGTCATCCAGACCCTGCTGTTGGAGCTGTGCTGTTGGTCACGGGTCTGCAGCATTGTGTGAGGATGGGAGACTGGTGGAAGCACAATCTGGGCTAAGAGGGAGTTAAAAGGAAGAAAAAAGAAGGAAAACTATCCTTGAGCTGTCACTGGGATGAGATGTAGGGCACAGGGCCCTTCTATGAAGGCAGTTTTGGGAGGTGGGAAGACCCTCCACCCTACCCTCAGCACCACTGTGGAGGCTTTTCCTGTGTGAGCTTCAGATTTACTTCCACTTCTTCATTTAAGAGTTTTTTGATCAGAAGTTTTTTGTTCTCCAGAGACTGTTGTGGAAGCTGAGCCAGTCAGCCCTTCCCAGTGCTACTTTATGGGGTCACAGCAAAGATCTTGGCTCCAGCATAAATTGGGCTCTGGGGAACAGCAGTACTAAAAGAACGTAAACCCATAAAAATTCAGTCAGAGCGGGAGGCACGTTCTTGGTTCTCTGGGGGTTCACATGCCTGTCTGAATATCTGGGGTGAGACTGTGAGCTGATGAGGATGGCCTGAGAGGGATTTCTCCTCCTCAGGGTGCTTTTACTGTGCCCCTATTGGGAAACGTCCCCTTCCTGAGGTCCCAGCTCCCACACCAGATGGGAAGGCAGCACCCGGGCACTGCTGGCACTGTAGTAGCTCCTCCAGCCCCAGCTGCACTGGCATCTGCTCAGCAAAACATCCCAGCCTGGGAGAAATCCCTTTCTCTGTACTTCCACAGCAGCATCTGTTTGCAAGCTGAGGCTGCTTGGCAGAATGTACAACATGGAAACCTGAGGCTGGGATTAGGGTCTGCTAAGGTGGGGCTGGAGCATCACAGACTATCCTTTGGACCATCTTTAGGGCTGCACTGCGTCGTAGGGTGCAGAACAGGGCAAAGGTTGGGCAGAGGTTTTGCCTGTACACAAGCTGTGTTTGCTCAGCAGATCCTGGCCCTTCATGCTAGAGGTGGCAGCTCTTTGAGGCTGCTCTGCTGGGCTCTCCTTCCTCTTCTTGGGTGAAGATTGATAAAGTCAGTGGGAATCAGATGATGGAGTTGGATAGGTCATAGAATTATAGAAGCATAGAATGTGTGAGGTTGGAAGGGACCTTTAAATTTAATCTAGTCCAACCCCCCTGCAACAAGCAGGGCCATCACTCACCAGACAAGATTACCCAAAGTCCCATCCAGCCTGACCTTGAATGGCTCCAGAGACAGGGCCTCCACCACCTGTCTAGGCAGCCTGTTCCAGAGATCCTCCACCCTCAAATTAAAGAGCTTTTTCCTCATGGCCAAACTCAATCTGCCCTTTTCCAGCTTCAAGCCATGATCCCTCATCCTATCATTCCCTGCCCTTTTGAACAGTCTTCTCCAGCCTTCTGACAGCCCATTTCAGGGACTGGAAGGTCACTATAAGATGCCCTTTTTCCTGTCTGGCTCCCCACTCCCCTGGTGCCAGCTGACATGACCCTCCACTGATCCTGGGCTTGAAAACCTGCCCTTCCCTAGACCACTGTGCTCAGGGATGCTCCAGCTGATGGGCTAGATGGGATGTTCCAACTGGTGGGTGTTGGGATGCTCCAGTTGATGGAGCACTGGGATGTTCTGGGTGACAAGTTACAACTATTGGGGTGCTCCAGTTATTGGGTGCTGAGATGCTCCAGTTGACAAGATGTGCTGCTGGGTTTCTTCTTCCTGACTTGCAGCAACTGGGATGCCAGCACCATCCCCACCTACGAAGAAGCCCTGACCTGCCGACCTGCCCATGGTGCCCCAGCATACATCCACCCACCAGGGAGCAAGGAGGAGCTTACGCCGCCCCTGTACCAGTACCTGGAGGATGATGATGGCTGGCAGGGAAGCCGCCGGCGCAGCTCCTCTGATAGTGCCCTGTTTCGCCCCAGCCCGTCCTGGTTGGAGCCCCAAGACCCTGGGGAGCCACAGGCAACACCCCCTCCCAGCTATGAGAACATCAGCATCCGGGGAGTCTGAGCCTTAAACTGAGCCACTCCCTCACTGGGGTGAGGTGAGGGTGGGTGAGGAGGGGAAAGGGTCCATCTGGCTTTCCAGAGGCTGTGGGGTTGTGGGTCCTGTGGGTGCTGTGTTCGGAACGTTGGGAGTAACTGTCATGATCAAAAGCCTCTGTATTTTTAATAAAACCACTGCTGGGTGCAGATGCTTTGCTTTCTCTGCTCTGACCCACCCTGGGGAGCTCTTACAGGGCCAGGGGCTGCCTCCTCAAAGCACAGGGCAGGGGGAGATACTTCAAGTCTGGGATTCTGAAAGGTTGGTCTTGAAATCTAAAGAGCAGACCTGTACGGCAGTTCCTGCCTTCCATTTGGTACAGTCTGGTAAGGAATGTTTTGGGATCTGCTGTTCACTTGCCCATCTCTCTTTCCTCTAACCCACTGAACTGTTGTCACCAGCTCCTCATTACAGGCAGCTCTGCAAAGATACAGGGCAGTGAAACAACAGTGGAGCAGCCTAATCAGCCCCTGAGAACCTCTTTTTTTGTGTGATAAAACCTGCAGCAAAGAACAAAGGCATTTGGCTGGATTAAAACCAGCTCTGTACCACCCCTTTCCAATGCACCTCCTGACCCTATCTCCATCCCTTCCCCCATTCTGACCTCCCACTCCTCACTTCATTTGGCTGAGGGATGCTCAGCAGCTCATGCTGGCTATTCAGGGCATCCAAGTGCACTCAGCATTTCAGCAGGATCCTATAAAAGGGCTCCCTGAGCTCACAGCAACCTCCCTGTTCACCCACCACCTCTTGCCCAGAGGAAAGGCCAACTGCATTGGATGCTCCTTCCTAACAAAACAGGCTGCCCCAGCCCCCGCAGAGCTGTGGGTCTGGGGGTGGCTGTGGAGCTGCAGCCATATATGTTGTTGTCATGCAATAAATAGGGCTTTTTTGTGAGCTGAGTGCTTGTGCTTGTGCTCCCACACAGACAGGCATGCAAGGGAGCAAACCTTAAGGGTTAATTAAAGGGTTAATTACAGCCATCAGTGGTGTCTGGCTGTTGGGTGGGAATGGGTCACCTGTCAACCTCTCATCTCTGACTTAAGCAAATTAAGGACACAGGATGCCTTCTCCTCAGTCTCCTGAGTGAACTGACCCCACTCCATCCTTCCCCAGCCTTAGTGTTCCCACTGCAGCCCCATCACCCAGAAGAAGCCAGGTGGCTCTTCCCAACCCACCAGCCTCCGAAAAAACCCTAGAGTTGTCCCTTCTCTCCTGCTGCAGCCCTGTTGCCCTCAAAAACAGGCTCAACCCTGGCATCCTCCTTGTCCTGGGGCTCTGCCAGCTCTCATTTACAGCCAAGTCCAGCTCAATTCCCCCAGTCTGGGAAAGTCTCATCGCAGCCAGCCACCCTCCATGTGCCCAGCTCCCTCCTGGCCATGGGTTCCTTTCAGGGAAGGTTACCTGGACACGTGCTGGGCAGTTGCAGTGGAGTGTGACCGGCAGGCTGGTGTTTGCATTCATTACCAACCTGTGAGGAACTGGCTGGCTCAGCCCTGGGCAGGACCAGGCTCGATGTGCAGCTGAGCCTCAGCCCCTCCGGAGAAAGCAGCCACTCCTTGCCTCACGCCGCAGGCAGCCACCACAGCTAAAAGGGTTTCCCCGTGTCTCTCCACCCTGGTCTCTCCCATGGCTGAGGAGAAGACCTTTCGCTACGGGTTCATCATGCTGGGCTTCTTCCTGGTCATGACAGGGATGTTTATAATGAGTGTGGAGAAACCCCACATCTACATCACCTTCTGTGCCTTGGGTGTCCTCCTCATAGCTGTGGGCATCACCTGGAGCATGTGCCAATGCTACCCCAAGGTAGGTCTGTCTCACCGCTGTGGCAGGGGTTTGGGGGCTGTGGATGTGTCGCCTTACAATGTGCCTTGGTTTCCATATCCGTGGGGTGGGATAGTGTCAGATCCCATGGAAAAGCTGGCTGGGGTGATCCAGAGGGGAAAGAGTTGGTTTGAGAGGGTTGTGCCTTGTTTCCCCTCCTTGCTGATGCCCCACTCCCTTGTGCCCCCACAGCCCTGCACCCATGGGACCAGGCTCTCAGGAGTTCAAAGAAGGGGCTGTCATGACCATAGAGGACTCTCAGAGAGGGTCCCAGCCCACCACCCCGAGCACAGCCCCCACCTGCTGCTCTCCTTGGCAGAGGGCACTGCTGGTGTGGCCACACGTCCCTGGCCTGAGAAGCAGAGCTGGCACAAAAGGCTTTTTTACAAGGAGAGGGTGGCTGTGGGGCTGTTAGGGGCTCTGCTGGGCAGCCCACTGCAGCCTGGCTGTACCCAGAGTGTGGAGGGGTGCAAGGGATCCCACAGCTTGGGATCAGCTGGGTCCCCCAAGAACGCCTGGATCCCCTGGGAGGGGGGTGAAGTGATCCCAGCCCCCCCAAAGCTGAGCTCAGCTCCAGCTAGAAGGGAGATGTGGCTTTGTCCCTGTGTTCAAAGCTCAAGGACAGGGCACCCTTGGTGCTGCCCCAGGCCACTGACCACCCCTGTAGAATTACTCACATTGGAAAACACCTCTGAGATCAGCAGGTCCAACCATAGCCCTGCTCTGCAACGTTCACCCAGGGCCCCGAGAGCACGCATGGCCACGGCAGCACGCCTAACCCCACTGGAGACACCACGGTGTGCTGGGCTCATTCAAACCTTCACTGAATTCCCCCAGATCCCAGCTGGGGGGACATCAGCTGTTCCCCTCTGCTGAGGCTGCGGGCCCCCGCCATGCCCAGCGCAGCCCTCGACTCTGTGTGTCTTTCACCCTCAGGTGACTCTCATCCCCGTGGACCCTGAGGCTGAGCGGTTCCTGAACCACAAACCCACTGTGCTGCCAGACAGGGACATGGGGTATGTGCCAGCACCCACTTTCCTCTTGGGGGGTGTTTTCTTTGCGCAGCCTGGGTCATCCTGGGGATGGGGACAGGGGCAGCATCAGTGCTCCCAGGGACCGAGGACAACCACACCTGTGGCACGAAAAATGGGAAGAAGGGGCTTGGATGGGAGAGGAAAGGGTTGGCTGAGCCCTCTGAGGATCTGGATCGATGCTGGAGGATGCAAAGCATGCAGCCACAAGTCCTTGTGGGCTTCCCCTGTAAGGACCTGCTGGCCATGGGCAGTGACATGGCCTCAGTAGTCTCTAAAGTCCTGCATGGATGTCCCTGAGCATCCCCCTGCTTTGTGGGGAGCCCAGGCCCTGCTCAACACCCGGTTCTTCCCCCAGCTTGCAGGCACCCTGCCCCGAGCAAGAGGACACGAGCGCCTACGAGAAGAGCCTGCCGTCCTACGAGCAGATCCAGAGGCAGGCAGTGGGCTTGGCCCTGCTGCCAGCCACTGCCCAGCCCAGACCCCACGGCTGCGGCCAGCCAGCCCTGCAGGCCACAGCAGAGGTACACAGGGAGCTGGGGGCTGCTGGAGACCCTCCTCGAGAGCCGGCGCTTCGGACGGAGGCGGCAGAAGGCAGCGGGTGTGTGGTGCCTGGGATCAGGGTGGCACCGGTGGGATGGGGGGTGAAAATAAGGGGTGGTCAGACCCCTGGTGTTGGGGAAGGGAGAACAGACAGAGGGGTCTTGCCCCACTGGAGCCCAGAGGATGTCTCAGCCAGCCCATGGGGCATCTCAGGCCCAGATTATCTGCCAGGAGGAAATCTGGACTGACGTAGGCTGTAACTGGCATCCGGTCCTATTTTATGTCATAAACATGAACAGTGTCCCCTGTCAGATCAGGCCCCAGGCTCCTGGTCAGCCTGTGATGGAAATGAGATGCTCAGCATGTGGCTACCGCACCACAAGCCACCTGTGATGCCCAGGGGTTGGGTTGGGGGTTCCTGTGGGTGCTCCATCACAGCTAATGGGGGTCTCTGTGTGGCCTCAGGGTGCAGAACCCAGGTGCCCACTGCCAATGGGAAGAAACAGCTGGGATGGGCCAGATCTGGGGCAGTATGAGAGGGCAAGAGCTGCTTTGTCCCACGGGCAGTAGGAGCCTGGCAGGCAGGCTGACCCTATAGAAGCAGGCACTGGGGTCTGGGCAAGGGCCTCCTGGGTTTCACTGGCCACTCAGCAAGGGGACTGGTGATGCTGGGACATGCTGAGCACTGTTAGGGCCAGCAGCTACCAGCTGCAAGAGAGTGCCTGCCCAGTTGTGCTCAGTGTAACCCCCTTTCCTGTAGCCCCCCACAGCTGGCCTCTGGGGCTGCCCCGCTGGCCTCTCTGCTGGAGGACATGGACACGCCATCGCTGGAGGGCTCCGTGCCTGGCAGCCCTGTGCTACAAGGCCAGCTCCCACCATCCACCACCACCTCTGGTTGTGCCCCAGCCAGTTCCCTGGTGCAGGGACGGCACCCCATTTCTTCCCGGAAAGGCGCTGGGGTGGAGGACAACCTCTATTATGGGTTCCAAGAGGGGTCAGATGCTCTGCTTGAGGACAGTGAGAGCCTTTTTGAGCCTGAAAACTGATTTCCTGGAGAGAACGGACACTTGTCAAGAACTTATGAAGGGGACACCGACAGTGCAGCCTGGAAGAGAGGGGCTGGGGCTGCCCTCTGAAAGTGCTGAGGAGCCTCTGCCCAGCCCCTGACCCACTCTGTACCCCCCGCACTCACCCACCCATCTAGCCTGGTGGGACACTGCCACCCCAGAGAACCCAATGGCAGCACCCACATCTCCCAAATTGCTGAGCAGATGGAACAAGGTGACCCTGGCCAGGGCCCTTTGGGTGGGTGAATGGTGGGCTGGGACAGGTCTGAGCTAGATGATGGCCTGGGAAAGGGGGAAGATTAACTTGGTCCTGGAAACAGGGTCAGCAGTGAGGTAGGTAGAGATGTTCACCCCGGGTAGAATTTGTGAGGCAGAGATGTCCAGTCAGTGCTGTCCCCTATCTTCTGCTGGGGGCAGAGGGAGGAGGAGACAGCTGAGCCAGAACCTAGCCAACGGCTGTGGCTTTGCTGGAGCCAAACTTTTCTCTCTCTGTTGGGCTGTTGTCACCAGCTGCATCTCTGTGGGTGGCACCTGCTGCCCCCAGACTCCCTCTGAATAATAAGTGTTTGTTTTGGTCACACTGGTGGAGCTCATCCTGGTTTGTCACCGTGTCCATGGCAGCACAGCAGCTTTCCACAGCCTGTTTGCAGCTTGCAGGGGAAAGTCCTTTAATCTGAGGGTAGTAGATCATTGGCACAGGTTGTCTAGAGAGGTTCTGGAGCTGTTCATGGTCAGGTTGGGTGGGGCTTTGGGCAACCTGTTCTGGTTAGAGATGTCTCTCCTTCTTGTAGGGGCGTTGTACTGAATGACCTCTGAAGGTCCCTTCCAACCCAACATATTCTATGCTTCTATGATTAAAACAAAGCTGGCAGGAGCTGTGACCTCTGCCTGCTGCTGGGGCTTGGCATCCCTGGGGCAGTGGAGTTTGAGACTGAGGATCAGTGTGGATCCAGCAGGATGGTGATGCTGAGAGTCTCTTACCCTGATTTGGGAAATCTGGGCTGGATGGCCTCAGGAGCTCTGGAGCACAGATCTGCTAGCAGAACTCTCTTCAGCAAATTCATGTGGATTGACAAATCCAGAAGCGGGGGCAAAGCTGTTGTTTGGCACCTAACAGGGATGGAGAAATAAGCCCTAGACATGATGTTGCCCACACTCCCCTGCTGCCCAGGGACCACTTTGCTGGTGCAATTCGGCAAGAAATGGCTCTACCTGGGGGCTGCATGTCCCCATAGAAACACTAGAATCACACAATCATTAAGGTTGGAAGAGACATACAAGATCATCCAGTCCAGCCACCAGTGCACCCCCACACTGCCCACTAAATCCTGTCACCCAAGGCCACATGTACCCAGTTGTTGAATCCCTCCAGGGATGGCAACTCCCTCCCTCCCTGGGCAGCCTGTTCCACCCCCTGATCACTCTGTCAGAGAAGATATTGCTCCTGACGTCCAATCTAACCCTCCCCTGGCACAACTTCAGGCCTTTCCCCTTGTCCTGTCACTAGTGACTTGAAAGAAAGTCCCATGACACCCTTTGGTCACCTTTGTGTCACCGCAGCACCAAGGAGAAAAGGGCAAGCAGCACTCCACACCTTGGGGTGTTTATGGCCAGAAGCACATCAGGAGGGTGGGGAGCAAGGACGTTGGTGTTTGCTAAACATGGGGAGCAGCTGCCCAAGAGGAAGCATTTCCCAGTTGTTTGTACTCACTCACCTGTCCTTCCTGGTGGCTACAGGGACACTGTTCTGCTGGGAGCACATCTCACTGGGTTCTGGAGGGTGCCCAGGGTGGGACGTCACTCTGTGTCCCTGGGTGTAGGAGACTCGTAGACACCTGAAAGCCCTCCACACCATCCAGTGTGAACCTCCTGACGTTCAGCCAGGCCAAGTGCAAGGTCCTACATCTGGGTCAGAACAATCCTCAGTGTTGACACAGGTTGGGGATGATGTGACAGAGAGCAGCCCTGTGGAGAAAGACCTGGGGGTTCTGGTGGATGAAAAGCTGGACATGAGCTGACCATGTGCACTCACAGCCCAGAAGGACAGAGCAGGGTGGGGGCACTCACACATGCTGCCAAGAGAGCTGGGAGATGCCCCATCCCTGGAAACATCCCAGGTCAGGGGGTTTGGGGCTCTGAGCAACCTCCTCGTGTTGCAGATGTCCATGCTCACTGCAGTGGGTTGGGCTGGAGGAGCTCTGCAGCTGCCTTCCAACCCAAACCGCTCTCCTTCCATGACCCTATGCCCTGGGCTGGAGCAGCTCACTTCCCACAGGTACTGCCCTCAGTAGGACTGCAGAGGGGGCTGAAGCAGGGACCAGAGCCTGCGTCCCCCACCTCCACCAGGAACCTCTCGGTGCAGCAGAACGTTTGTCCCGTCCCTACAGCAAGACTCCGGGGTGGCCGAGGCCGACGAGTTCAGCTCCCTCTCCCTGCTGTAACCCGGGGCTGGGGTTAAACATTGCCGGACGGGATCGTTCCTGCATCTTATTAGGGCTGTGCACGAGGAGGCGTAACCTGCCCAGCCCGGAGTGGCCCCAGCGCACCAGTGGTGTAGTGGTATCATGCAAGATTCCCATTCTTGCGACCCGGGTTCGATTCCCGGCTGGTGCAGGTCTGTATAGCAACAATCCAGCAGCTCGTTTCCTGCCCTTGTGGTCGGGGGTGCTGCTCCCCACCTTTTGATCATCCGAATAACATTTTCCTGATGATTACAGTAACATTACTGCAGACACCCCCCACCTCAGAGAGCTCGAGGGGTGGCCAACCCTCACCCTCCCTATGCAGCCGCTGTGTCTGGTCTTCACCCCAATAGCTCTCTGTCACTGCTCAGCACACAATCATGGGATCAGTTAGGTTGGGGAAGAACTTTAAGGTCATTGAGTCCAACACAGGGGTAAGTGTAGGGCTGGGGGTGCTTCACCACCGCCTCTGCTGTGAGATCTCTCCATCTTTCCCTTGGCCATGGCCAATTCATGTCTCTGTAGGGAGACTCTCTCCTTGATATGGGTTCCTCCAAGTGTTCAGCTGTGCTGAAGGTGCCCCGAAACATCAGCGCTGTGTGGTGGGATTCAACAGGGCCTAATTAAGCCGAGCTGAAAATCAGAAGCAAGACTTGTCCCCAAAAGGAGCCTGGGGAGTGCTGGACCAGTGTTCACCAGAGCAGAGCGTGGGAGGCAAGTGGGGCCTAGTGTTCCCCCAGTTACTCAAATGGGGGTGCAGTACCCACTGGAGGTTCTGTTAAATGAAAATGTATAAAGCTGTATAAAACACATAAATTCATAGAAAACATGGATTCCCTATGAGGACAGGCTGAGAGAGCTGGGGGTTGTCAGCTTGGAGAAGACTCCAGGGAGACCTTAGTGTGGCCTTTCAGTACTTGAAGGGGTTGATAGGAAAGAGGGAGAGAGACATCTATTGTGCCAGGACACGGGGTGAAGGGTTACACTAAAAGAGGGAGATTTAGACTTGATATAAAGAATAAAAGTTTTACTCTGAAGGTGGTAAGAACCTGGCCCGGGTTCCCTAGAGAGGTGGGAGAAGCCCCCATCCCTGGAATAATCGCAGGTCAGGTTGAATCTTGGGGTTCTAGGCAGCCTGCTTGAGTTTGCAGATGTCCCTACTGAACTGGACTGGATGACCTTGAAAGGTCCCTTCAACCCACCTCCTTCTGTGATTGCATGATTTTATGTCTCTAGGTTCACCCACAGGAACCACACACCGTGTTAGAAACCACACACAGCCACAGGAAACACGTAGATCTTCGAGGAGCTCATGACTAACCCATGACCGCAACCCCCTTTTTCCTCAGAGCCGGGATCAGGTCAGGGGTTTGCCGAAGCTCTTGGGGATGTCGGGGCAGTGTGGGATCCCGCTGCTGTGGAGGGGAGATGCGGAAAGCAGCAGGAAAGCACGGACCACATCACATGAAAACAGCATTTGTGATGTGTGACGGCTCCGCAAGAAATGCCCCAACAGGATTAGAGGTTTCCACGGGGACTTATCCCTCAAGCGCGGGGGGACGAGGCACAGAGAGGCTGTCGGCCCCTCCTGAAAATACCCCGACAGCCTCCGCCTTTCGCTCCCGCAGCTCCCTGCGGTGCT
Organism: Rhinopomastus cyanomelas; assembly: GCA_013400115.1. NCBI lineage: Eukaryota > Metazoa > Chordata > Aves > Bucerotiformes > Rhinopomastidae > Rhinopomastus > Rhinopomastus cyanomelas. The sequence continues at coordinate 618,231 of VXBP01008287.1, read as the reverse complement.
AGGGAGTTTCGTGCTCGCTGGGAAGCGGAGCCCCTGGTGCGGTCAGTGCTGTTCGGTCCCCTCTCTGGACCCTGCTCCCTGCCCTCCGCCCCCCACGAAGTGCGGCTGCCCCCGGCGGTCGCGACCCCTCTCCTCCCCCGCCGCGGCCCCGTTAATAATTAACCCGCCCGGGTGGGCAGATTCGCTCCCCGTCTCAGCGCCAGCACCAGCAGAGCCGCGGCCGCCTTCCGCGCCCAGTTCCGCAGGTGCGCTCAGATCCTCCGTTCCGCGGGTGCGAACGGGAACCCCAGCTCCACGGGTTCGCTCCGGTCCTGGCCTCTCCGGGTGCACTCCGGTTCTCTGGTTCCGCGGGCGCGCAGGGGCTCTCCGGGAGCGCTGCGGCTCCTCTGTGGGCACTCAGCAGCCCCTGCGCGGGCGCGCATCTGTTCTTCCGCGGACGCACAGCATCTCCGTGGTGTGGGCAGAGGTGAGGCCAGCGGCTCCGAGCATCTCCGCGCATCTCGGCGCTGCGGGTGGCGGGTGCGGAGGCCATGGTGGCCCCGCGGGCGCTGGCGCTGGCGCTGATGCTGGTACGGGGCGCGGAGGAGCTGATGCTGGCCCTGGGGGCTGTGGAGGAGGAGGCGGCTGCCATCGAGGCCGCCCCGTCGGAACCTGCCACCTTCCATCTTTCAGCCAAGGTGAGGGAGCTGGGGTGGTGGGAGCAGCCGGGATGACCACGGGTGCGTCTGTCCCCCTGAACCCACTGTGTACATCCCTACATCTGCTGCTTGTGTGCCTAAACCCGCTGAGCGTGTTCCTGAACCCACTGTTCGTGTCCCTGACCCCACTGTTCGTGTCCCTGAACCCACTGCTCGTACCCCTACACTGACCGCGTATGCCCAAGCGCATTGCTTGTGTCTCTGAAGCCACTGCTGGTGTCCCCGCAGGCGTCGTGGCGGCTGCCCGGGCGCTATGTGGTGCTGCTGCGGGCAGGCAGCGGTGAGGCCGAGGTGAGAGGGACCGCACGGAGGCTGCAGGCTCGGGCGGCTCGGCGAGGCTATCTCACCGCGCTGCTGCACGTCTTCCACCTCCTGCCTGCCTTCCTGGTGAAGATGAGCAGCGACGTGCTGGACATGGTATGGGGAGCAGAGGACATGTCCCAGGGCATGGGGACAGCAGCAGGGTGGGTGCTGATGAGTTCCTCCAGTGTCCCGAGGGGAATGGGAGCTTTTCCACCTTGCCAGGCATTAGGTCTCCTCCCTGCAGGCGCTGAAGCTGCCACATGTGGAGTACATCGAGGAGGACTCCTACGTCTTTGCCCAGAGCATCCCTTGGAACCTGGGCAGGATTGTGTGGCCGCAGCCCAGCTCAGACACCTACAGCCCTCCCAGTAAGCACCTGGGGTATGGGGGGAGGACCACAGGAGGGTCAGTGACCCTGTTCCCTCTCCTGATCTTGGAGAGATGGAGATATACCCCTGCCCTGTGCTGTTGTGGGTTTAGAGCTGCATTTTGGGATCATCCCACCTGGCTGGGGCTGACCATGGTGGCCTTTACCTCTGGGCTGCATCTCTGGCAGATAAAGGTGACCGAGTGGAGATTTATCTGCTGGATACCAGTGTGCGGAGCACCCACCGGGAGATCAAGGGCAAGGTACTAGTGACTGACTTTGAGAGTGTCCCTGAGGAGGATGGCACCCACTTCCACAGGCAGGTGAGCCCCAAAGTGCCCCACACTGAAGCCAGGATGACTTTTTGTCTTTCCCAGAGCTTGATGCGTTTTTAGGGATTTATTCTGCAGTGAGATTTAGCTGGTGCAAAGCACAAGGGGTGGGGAAGATGCTGCGATGCATTGGTATGATGGGATGGGGTGTAAAACCTTGGTGCCTGTGCCAGGGCAGCAAGTGTGACAGCCACGGGACACACATGGCCGGGGTACTGAGCGGGCGCGATGCTGGCGTGGCCCCTGGTGCCAGCATCCGCAGTCTCCGTGTGCTCAACTGTCAGGGGAAGGGCAGCATCAGCAGGACCCTCATCGGTGAGTCTGGAGAGAACTATGTTCTCTCCTGGAGCCCTCCCACCTCATTGCCATCCTGAGACCATCCTGTCCCCCGTCTTGTCCCCACTCAGTGAGATCATCCTGTCCCCCATCTTGTCCCCATCCTGTGTGACCATCCTGTCCCCCATCTTGTCCCCATCCTGTGAGACCATTCTGTTCCTCATGTTGTACCCCCAGGCCTGGAGTTCATTAAAGCGTCGCTGAAGGCTCAGCCCTACTCACCGCTGGTGGTTCTGCTGCCCTTTGCCGGCGCCTACAGTCAGGTGCTGAACATGGGCTGTCGGCAGATGGCACAGATGGGGGTGGTGATGGTTGCAGCTGCCGGTAACTACAAGGACGATGCCTGCCTGTACTCACCAGCATCTGAGCCAGAGGTATGGGCTGGGGGGACTCCCTGAGGCATGGGGACATGTGGGGACATGTCATCACCTCCCTAGGCTCATCCTGCTCATTAAGGGACAAGTAGTGTGCCCTTGGGGCCAAGAGGCTTGATGGTACCCTCCAGTGCAGCAAGAAAGTGCATCCAGCACTGTTTTAGCAGGTCTAGGGAGGTTCTTTTCCTGCTCTACTCTGCTTTGCTGAGGCCACACCTGGAATATTGTGTCTGGTTTTGAGCTCCCCAGTTCAAGAGAGACAGGGAGAGAGTCCAGTGGAGAGCTGTGAGAATGATTAAGGGACTTAAGCAACTCTCCTATGAGAAAAGACTGAGAGAACTGGGGCTATTTAGTCAGGAGAAAAGAAGGCTGAGAGGGGACTTTATTAATGTCTACAAATATCTGAGGGGTGGTTGTCAAGAAGTGGCCACTCTCATTTTGGTGGTGCCCAATAGTAGGACAAGAAATAATGGGTGTGAGCTACAACATAGGAAGATTCCACTTCAGCATGAAGAGAAGCTTCTTTACTGTGTGGGTGACAGAGACCTGGAACAGGCTGCCCAGAGAGGATGTGGAGTTTCCTGCTCTGGAGACTTTCCAAACCAAACTGGACACTCCGCTGTGGTTGGTCCTAGGGGATCCTCCTCTGGCAGGGATTGGACTAGATGATCCCTAAAGGTCCTTTCCAACCCCTAACATTCTGTGATTCTATGATGAGCTGCTCCAGTGCAAAATGGGCTGGGGCTGCACACCTCACTGCACGCTGTCACCACCCTGGCAGGTCATCACAGTTGGTGCCACAAACAGCCAGGACCAGCCTGCCTCCATTGGCACCCTGGGCACCAACTTTGGCCGCTGCGTGGACCTGTTTGCCCCAGGGGACGACATCATTGGTGCCTCCAGTGACTGCAGCACCTGCTTCGTGGCACAGAGTGGGACGTCGCAGGCGGCCGCGCACGTGGCAGGCAAGCTAGGCTCTGGGGTGGTCGGGAGGGCTGGCTCTCCTCTTGCTGGTGCTGGGCACACGTCCCCGCAGGCACAGAGAGTCAGGGGCCTGCGGATGATGGGCTGCAGTGATTCCTCTTGTGTCTCTCTGGAGTTGAGTTACTCAGAGCATCCTGTGTGACCCCTGGTTTTCAATTGGGTTCTCGGCAGGCATCGCTGCCATGCTGCTCAGTGCCCAGCCTCGGCTGAGCCTTGCCGAGCTCCGGCATCGCCTCCTGCACTTCGCCACCAAGAACCTCATGGACATGACTTGGTTCCCTGAGGAGCAGCGGCTTCAGACACCCAACAGCGTGGCTGGGCTGCCTGCCCAGCTGGAAGCAGGTAAAGACCTTGGCTGCCTGCTGGGTGCCCAGTGTAGCTCTGAAGTGCCTAGATGAACATACAGTGCATCAGCTATGTCAGGGTTGATTGGGCTAAGTGTGGCTGCACACAGATGGTTGTGGGGAGACCTGCCAGCCCTCACTTCCAACTCGATCTGTGCTGTGGGCTCTGGATGCTACTGTGGTGTCCATCACGTCCACCCCACGGCTGACACCGCACGCTCCATTGCAGACGGGCAGCTCTACTGCCGCTCGATGTGGTCGGCACGCTCAGGGCTCGTCCGGCATGCCACAGCTGTGGCTCACTGTACCCGTGGAGAGGAGATGCTCAGCTGCTCCAGCTTCTCCCGCAGTGGCAGGCGGCTAGGGGAGCACATGAAGGTGAGTGGGGTGTTTGCAGGCAGAACTACTGCCTCTGGACTGTCTGCCCCCGAGCACCCCCAGTGATGTGGTGCTGCCCTGGCTGCAGGACAAGGACAGGCAGAGGCGGTGTGTGGCCCACAATGCTTTCTGGGGCTGGGGTGTCTACGCCATTGCCAGGTCCTGCATGCGGCCCAGGGCCAAGTGCTGGATCAACACCAGCTCCTCTGCGGCTGAGGGGGCCAGCTGCTCCCCGTGGGACCACATCCTGACTGGTAACACCGACACAACGAGTTACAGGGCCTCAAGCTAATTCTTTCAGAAAACTCTGGGAGCTGGGAGTAGAAGGGCAGCCCCTTGGAGGCACACAAGCATGGGCTCAGTGGGGAACATCCCTTAGTGCCTGTGTGTGCACTGAGGTGCTGTTGTGGGTGTCCCACACCAACAACCTCTTTCCCCTTGGCAGGGTGCAGTTTCCACTCCCCCACTGCTGTGCTGGGTGATGGTGGCAGACCTGTCCTGGGGCTGGGGAGCGGACCCAGCCACTGCACTGGCAGGACAGAGGTGACAGCACACGCGTTGTGCTGTCCTGCTGCCAACCTTGAGTGCCGGGTGAAGGACAACACAGCTCCAGGCTCTTCAGGGAAGGTAGGGATGGTACCTGCTCCTCTGCTGTGGTGTTGTCCACACCTCTGCTTATCCTTCTGCCACCCTGAATGGGCCAGCTTAGCTTTGATATCTCACTGTGGCCAGAGCCCCAACCCCAGCCCTCACTGATGTCCCCAGTTGCCCACCTGTCAAGGAACACCCTGCCCAGCTGGGGTTCAGCATGGCACAGGCTCCATCACCCTGAGCCTTAGGTCCCCATCAGGGATGGCCAGACTCTGCCCCTTTGCTGACCCACAGAGCGTGACCTCTTCTCCCTCACTAGGTGACAGTGTCCTGTGATGATGGCTGGACGCTCACGGGCTGTAACGCCCATTCCCAGAGCCCCAGCACTATGGGAGCCTACATTGTGGATAATACCTGTGTGGTCGCCAGCATCCCGGGCAGCAGCGTAGCCACAGCCATAGCCATCTGCTGTCAGGGCCGGCAGTAGGCATGGGCTGAGCTGGAGACGTGGCTGTCCTGTGTACCAGAGATGGATGTAGCTTGGCTGGACCACCACAACTCATTTGGCACCTTCCAGAGGTGAACTACTGTTCCAGACATGGTCCACGCTGACCTCCATGCTCGGGCTGCCGTGGTGGTGGTGGTGTGTGAACTTATCACCATCTTGCACCCAGTGGGGCAGAGACCCAGGGGGTTCTGCAAGAGCCCTCCCAGCTGGACCCCTGCCCCATCACAGGAAGCACTCCAACATCCCTTCCCTCCGCACTCCAGGTCCTTCTATAAATACCCTGACTGTGAGCAAAGTGGAGGCTGTTTGTGTTGTCACCCACCCACCTTTTAACAAATACTGTGATGAGGATCCCTCCTTTCTCTTTCCTCGTTAGCTGCTCATTAGATGCTGCTTAGCATCCAGAAAATCATAGTTTAGGTGTTTTGAGGCAGTTCTGTAATTGCCTGCTCATGGACCCATGAGGTTTTTTTAGGGTTTAGAGAAGTGCAAGGGCTGTAGTTTGAACGCTCAGCTTGGTTAATTAGATTTTAATCTGCATTGCTACCATCAGCTCCTGCTTTGTTAGTGCTTTTTTTTGTGGTTAAGTCAAAGTTAATGATCTGTTGTTGTTATGTGGTGCTCGAACAGCTTCCCTTTCAGGTCTTCCCAAGACACACAGACCTTTATATAACAAAGAAAAAAAAAAGAAGAAAAAGCCTGTGTAGTACTTTGGTTTTTACATTTGTACCTGAAATATTTATTTGGAATTTTATAAATAAGCATTTTATAAACAGGTTTTTAAAATAAAACTCATAGACTGGTACTCACTAGATAGGATCCATTGCCTGGCTTCATGTCCTTGTCCCACAGGGAAGCAGCTGGGAAGGAGGGGGTTGGCAGGGATGCTGCTCCCTAAAAGCAGCTCTGCTTTGTTCTGGTCCCTGCCCTTGCTGTGGCTGGATGGTCACTGGCATCCCTGGAGTTCAGCAGTGGCAGCAGAGCACAGGGGCACAGTCTCATTGTCCCTTCAACAGAAGTTTGTTTTACAAACACTAGTGTTGGACAAGGGCTTCCAGTTACGGAAACAAACTCCCCCAGCTTTGAAAAACATGTCCTTGTGCTTTCTGCTGCTGTTTCTACTAATCCTGGGCTTCACCTGGTACAGACTGAAGGGCCAAACGGTAAAGCAGACGCTCCAGAAGAGCAGTGAGAAGCACCACCACCACCTCAAAGCTGGGTCTGCCATTTTCTTTCATGATTAGCAGCCACCTGGTACTACACAGATCACCAGGGTTTGGAAGGAACCTCCAGTGGTCATCAAGTCCAACCTCCCTGATGGAGCAGGACCACAGAACCTAGGGCAGGACACACAGGAAATCATCCAGACAGATCTTGTAAGTCTCCAGAGAAGGAGACTCCACAAACCCTCTGAGCAGCTTGTTCCAGTCACCCTTAAAGTTCTTCCTCATGTTGAGATGGAACTTCCTGTGCTCCAACACCCACTGGCCCTTGTCCTATCACAGGGCGCAAGTGAAGAGAGTTGTCTCTCTCTTCTTGACACCCAGCCCTCACGGATTTATAGACAGTGATTAAGTCCCCTTGTAACCTTCTCCTCTCCAAGTCCCAGGTCCCTCAATCTCTCCTCAAAAGGCAGCTGGCTCTAGTCCCCTAATCACCCTTGTGGAATGCACACAGTACTCCACAGTGTGGAAGCTGTGCGGTGCTCCCGGACGAGGATGAAAGAAAAAAGCAAGCTTTACACCACGTGCAGAGAGTTAGCCTGGCACCCTCGAGGACAGTCTGGGGGTTGGGTGTTTTCCCTATCAAAATGCTCCTTACAGCTCCCTCACTCCAGCTCTAACTGGTGAGAGAAGACAGACCCAGTAGGCAGCATCACTTTGAAAGGTCTGCAGTATTTGTAACTTGCTACCAGGAGACGGCAAGAGCCCAGCTCTAGTTTAAACATGCAATTACACATCATGTGTCTAATTACAGCCCATAGTTTTACCAGCTGCAATTTGCATTTTGCACAGAGAGAAGCAAAAAGGGATGTTGGCTTCGGAGGTCCCAAACAGCTTTGACACTGCCAACAATTTCTCAGCAGGTTTATGATATCCCAAAATATACATGAGGGACCTCACCTTCCTTGCAAGAGGGGAAGATCCTTGACACCGGCTCCCCTGCCAGCTCCCAGTGAATCTCAGCACCTTCTACGCACAATAAACCAGATACAGAGCTCATGGCTTAGTGGTGGGAGCCTGGTGGAAGAAAAGAACATGAGAAAATTAGCCCTTGCTTGGTATTTTGTATCTGGCAGGGGGAAAAGCCTCTCTGGCTATGGAGAATGGAGTGTTGACCCCACGTATGCTGCACAACCCTGTCAGCAGTGTCCTACAGCTAGCCCACACTTCCTGGACTGGCACTGCCTGCAGGGAACATAGGCTGGGTCACGTTTGACATGTCTGAGGCTTTGTCTTGAGAGCAGAGAACAAAGGCAGAGAGCTGGGACAGCAGCCCCTAGATCTGCTGAGGAAGGCAGCAGGCGGGCAAGCAGGGCAACACCAGCGCCGTGGCACTGCCGCACATCCAGCTTCCCGCTCCTCTCGCCAACAGAAAGGCAGATTCAATTCAAGTCTGGATCGCCTGCAAATCTTCCTATCTGATGCAGAAAAGCCAGTCTAATCCATGACTGCAAGCGTAGCTGGGGTAATTGTTCTGTTAAGAAGGTCAGGAGAAGAAAAACTGCGCGGAGATAGACATCTGAGTGCGCACCAGGCCACGGCATAAGCACGTGGAGCCGCATAGCTCCAGGGGCCATTCAGCTGCTTCGATTTACCCTGGGCAGAAGCCAAAATGGCCATCAGGGTAACCTCTGGGAGCTTATAATATGTTGAAACTTTTTAGGCAAGTCCTGCAGAAGAGGATCAGCAAGACAACAGTGTAGCAGCACAAAGATGAGACCGGTTTTCTGTGAAAGGAATAACTTTATTCCATTGACCAGGAATCCCAAGACTGTTCATCAAGACTGCCTATTTTTCCAGTGCCAGATGCCTACGCGTGAACCGGACAGTAGCTCCGCGAGTGCTCCTCACAGGCAGGCTGCGGCTGCTCCTCACCAAACATTTTGTAAGCTGTATAAAAACATTTTTTTTTTCCTCTTTTTTTTAATCCAAAAAGATTGGCAGTAAAAATTACAACATAGAAATGCATCACCATTTACACAAAAACTAGTTTCATTGATCTCTATTTTCCAAAAAATAATCTTCAGCAGGTTCAAATGACAGCAGCTGGAAACAGAACGAAAAGAATCATTGACCAAGTATCATCCTATTGCAAATTATAACCACTGACTTTGTACAAGCGTGAGCAGAACCATGAAAGTTTGTATTGGTTTCGAGCGTACAGTGGTGATGAGCCATCATCCCGACGCCGTTCTCCCACCAGCGCTTCTCTAGCCTCTGCGGTAACCGAGGACGACGTTGTTTCCATAGGAAATAACAGGAACCTGAAGTGACAAGTGGTGCCAACCCATAGGAACATTACCGGCGTCTTCCATCACCATCACCGCTGCGTACTGACCTCTCGGGACGATTCATGACCTCGTTAACAAAGTGTTAGGGGATGGGAGAAGGAAGAAGGGGGTATCCGTAAGAAATGATTGATTTGGATGAATTTAAAACATCCCATTGAAAATGTCGAAGCACATAATCAGAAACATTTATAAAATGCCGACTCTGCCACGTGTCGACGCGGATATTTGTCTGGATAAAGGAAGTGAGAGATTCCCTACCACGCCACCCTGGCTCCTTCGCACGCCCCGTTTCTGAACCACGGCTCTCCTAACCCGCAACATGTTATAAAGCTGAAACCAGATCGGATGGTCATTCCCAACAGTGAAATGACTGCTTCACTTCGGTATCTTAGTGCACAGCAGTGAAAACCTGTCTGCTGCAACTTGTTTCAGCAACAGGATGTAAAAAGGAAAAGGAAAAAGGCACTTTTTGGCTGGCTGTGCCTTTAACTTGGCAAATTTGTCTAGTCTGGAGGTACCCAGGCACTCCTTGAGGTGTTCCCCCGTTTCTGTGCATGTTTTGTTTACGTAACTCTTTTTCTTTTTTAAAGTAAGGCAGAATCCATAAATAAAGGCAAAAAGCAGTGCAGAAAGTGTGACAAAACGCAAAATGTACAAAAGAGAAAGAGTTGGTTGGCACAAAACAAGTTTGTATCCAGAGCCAGAAATGGCTGGCGTGGAAAACAAAACCGTGCTCAAATCATCCTGATTGGTTTCCAGTGGTTTATGAGCAAATAAAAAGAGCTGTGATATTTGAAACACTGCCTGGTCAAAGTGAAAACAACCAAAAGCCAAATTGTTCTTTCCCTGTGTTAAAATGGCTATAAAATCTGCACAACAGTGTCCCCAACTCATTCAAGGAAGTTTTCATCATATACAACCAATACCAACTTTCTCAGTAACTTCAAAGCATAAGCAAGTGATTGCAGATCACATGATTGAGACGACGTTCGATTCAATATGTCTCCGAAGCTTAAAAAAAATGTAATGAGTAAAACTGCAACAGAATTCCATCTTAAAGTGCTTTTCCTCTTTTAAACTACTCAATAACTATTTTTTTCCTCTTAAAATGCACCAACATGCTCTAACAGTGACCACTCGCACATCTACAGAACAAAGCTTTTCTTTAGCTTCCCTTCTCTATTACCTGTGGGTTTTGGAAGGGAACTAGAGAAGGTGAGCTGTTCCAGAGCTCCTTGAGGAACCATTCTGTGAGGAACCGCTCTCCTTACAGAGAGATGGTGCTGATCCTTCTCCTAAAGAGCTTTACAAATTAGCAGGGAGACATATTAAATACAGAAGTCCTTATGTAACCCCATTCTTTAACTAATATTTTACAATGAAATGTAAGTCATCACACATCTTTACAGAAATCGGAATATTCCTATTCAATATTATCAGAAAGATTAAAAATCCACCCTCCATACGTAAGGGCAGTCTGGTTTGTTTTTCTTTTTTTTCCTGTATAAAAACCAAAAGAATTTTGTTTCTTGCAGCATCACAGAAAAGCAACAGTTTTACATTCACTCATTTAATGTTCACATAAAAATTCAACCACTAGCGTTTGTGTATTTGATAAAATCTTCTTGACAAACTCTTTTCGGTGTCTGGACTGTCATAAGCTACTGCAGGCGAAGATGCTGCTTTCTAGAGCATTTATTGATCTGAAGCCTTTGTGGCCAAAATAATGCTCTTAGGTTTGAGGGAAACTACCTCCTCCTGCATCACCTCCGATCCTACAAAGCCACTTCGCTTCCAGACTAACGGCGTAAGCAATAGCACTCCAGTTTTTGTAGGTACCAGGCATTAAATGTTTGAGCTGATCTGTTTGTGTGTTCATAAGTTTCCTCTACGGGTCAACATCATCCAGGTCGCTTTTAGGCTCACCAATCATCATGGGAGACTCGGAGCCCTTTCAACACACACAAGGGACGGGGAGAGAAAGACAGGGCACGTTAATGTTGTAAGGTGCACACTGGTTGTTGTCTCTTCATTCTGTGATGGCTCTGACCCAGGCCCCAAGAACAAGCTAACGGACCGACACAACAGAAGACGAACGTGCTCTTACTCTGGTGTTACCTGCTGCAGATGCCGTTCTCCATTCTCATTGGCTGGACTACTTTCTGACCCGTTGCTGCTTCCAGACTGATCTTTCTCGTTCAGCAATGCTGTGGCATAGGCCAGAGTGTCCTGATTTGGAAACAATCCCAGAGAGTGTCAGGGGCCTTGGAGATACCTTCATTTCTTAATAATCTTACTTAATTTATTTTTTTAAAGTAGATTCTGAAACCATGCAGCTGCTGTAGTGAGAGAGCTGAGTCACCACAGGTAATTGTGAGGTATTGACTAACGTCACTCAAGGGTTAGTTTTTTCAGGAACAACCCCAGGATGTTGGGGTTCCTTCTAAAGGAATAGTAGTGCAGTGGAATATGCTGAAGTTGCTGAAACCAAAGACGCTAATAAAGGAAAAACTGGAAACAGAACAAGTTTAACACTGTCTCCCAAGACTGACACGTACCTGGGCCGAGATAGTGCGCTGGAAGGTTTTTGCAGTTGATGTTTCATTGGATACGTTACTCTGTGGAGCCCAATAATGTTCTGACATCTGTATTTTAAAAAACAACAGTTAAAAACCCAAGCAAGCCAAGAAATGGTCACATGAGTTTTACATGTGTAAAACCTCATCCACTTATTGTAGTAAGTTATTAAGTCTGGAACAAAATTCCTGAATCCTCTGGCACTAGACTGAAGATGTGGACAGAAACAACATGCACTCTGAGCACAGCAGTCAGAGAGGCTACTGCCCCTCAGCTGAAAACTAGCAACTAGCTCCCTTTCGTCTGGTCAGCATACACACGTGTGGGTTACTGGATGTGAGCTGAACAGCAGTAGATTCAGGGTTTACATGAGTCAGTACAAAGTAAAAATGAGAGCAGCAGGACTCTGCAGACCTGCCAGGTCACCATGTTTCAAGAGATGAGAGGCAACAAGTTGTGCCAGCTGCACTGCAAGCATCCCGCTAGTTCTGCTTCCAGCATTCAGTACCCTACTAGTTCACGCATCTGACATCTGCCTGGCAGCAGTTGGCAGAACAGAAAGGCAGGCTGGAGCTGCAATGCTGCTGGGTATCAGCCATGCTGAGAGACCAAGCATGGCCCTGCTTGACTGTGAGCAAAGCCAGGTCAGCTCTGCTGAGCTTAAAACTTCCAAAGCTGTGCTTGGGCATCTACTGAAGATGCATTGGCCAACCTGCGCTAAGTTTAGAAGGAAGATCAAAAACTACATGTGCGGGAGGAAAACTGCAGCTGTCAACAGCTAAGTTTTGCACAGAGCTGTGATGGTTCTGTAAGAAATCCACTTGTGTACACATTCTCTCACATCACCACACAGGTGAAGAAAAACTGCTGCTTTTTAAAAAGTGTGAAACTTCGTAATGTAAATACGGCAGCACTGGAAGCTTCCTGCATGGCAGGGGATAATCGTTGTGGCCATTCACGCTTGGCACGACTCACTGTACACACATCTATGCCTGAAAGGCAGGGACTTACTGATGTCCTCATAAAAAAACCCAAGCAGCTTGTATTTTGTTTTAGAGCCATCTCAAGAGAGCCACAAAGAAGATGGAGAGTTCATAATTCTCACTGTAAATAAAGTGACAATTTCTCCGTAGAGCTTCAGCCAAATTACCTTTTTCTGTAGCCACTGCACAGCCCAACTCCAGTGGTGTGAATTCTCCTTGAAATAATCTTTTGCAGTAGGGCACCTTGGAAGTGGAAATTACATTTGTTAGCCACGAACAAGGCATTCCGGCAAACTTCAACGCATCCCCACACTTGTCTGTTTTGGTGCTGCTGCCCTCGCTGCACACCCTGACTTAACCTGTACAGTCCTCTCAATACTTGCAGCAGCAAGAGCAGTAATGCCTGGTAAAGTCTGCACAAAGTAGTCTAGTACACAGATTCACCTACTTCATATCAATACTTGTCTTGGCAGGTTTTAAACATCTCCAGAGACGGAGACTCTACAACTGCCCTGGGCAGTCCCTTCCAGTGCTGTATTACCCTCACTGGGAAGAAGTTCCTTCTCAGACTGATGTGGAACCTCCTGTATTCCAGCTTCTACCCATTGCCCCTTGTCCTATCATTGGATGCCACTAAGTAGAGCCTGGCTCCATCCTCCTGACACCTGCCCATTTCCATATTCATAAACATTAATGGGGTCTCCTCTCAGTCTTCTTTTTTCCAAGCTCAAGAGACCCAGTTCCATCAGCCTTTCCTGAGGGAGATGTTCCTTTCCCTTCATCATCTTTGTGGCTCTCTGCTGGATTCTCTCAAGCAGTTCCGTGTCCTTCTGGAACCGAGGGGCCCAGAACTGGACAGTATTCCAGATGTGGTATCACCAGGGCAGTGTAGAGGGGAAGGATTACCTCTCTCCTTCTGCTAACCACCCCCCTTCTAATCCACCCCAGGATGCCATTGGCCTTCTCGGCCAGAAGGGCCCATTGCTGGCTCATGGTCATCCTGCAGGCCATTGGGACCCCCAGGTTCCTTTCTCCTACAAAATCTGGGACACTTTGCTTATGTTTACCTTGGTCTTAACGGCTCTCGTGCTACAGCACTTAGCTGACCTTTGCCTTTATAACCAGCAATTATCAGTTGCTATATGAGAAACTCATCTGAGGTTCTAATCAGTAAGAGTTCGCAGTGTACTATCAAGACCTTTTGAGCACCGCTTCTATCACAGTAACAGAAGAGAAAGCTGATCAAAAGCAGAAAGAGTAGCAGCTTAAACTGTCACAGAGAGGTGTAAGGTAGGGATGAGCTTCAACTCCAGAACCTGGTTACTCACTTCTGAGCCAAAGTAACAAGGAACTTGACACACTGGTAACAACGGCTGCTGTCTACGTGGTTGCTGTGGTGCATCAAGGCTGTGGGGAGAAACACCTGCATTAAACCCCCCCCAATCCAGATTTCTGTCTACCAGCCCATCTGAAAACATAAAGACGAAGGTAAAATTTTAACTTGAGTAGTAGATGTTATTTCTACAGATGTTAGCAGGAGTATTTGTGTTAAACACACTGCTGCACTCCTGGCAGTTTTAAGTATTTGCACAAGTCTATTGGATTAAAAATAGATCAAAGTGGAAAATGTAATAATTCTTTCAAATTCATTACCTACATTTTAAACAGTCCCCTCTGAATGCAGCTATTGCTTCCCTCTAATCCATTCTATGTCAGATAATCACTATGGTTACATCTATCTGCAGAAAAAAACCCCACCCCATTGTTTTATACTCCCACAAAAAGATCAGATCACCAGTTTCCACCTGGATCAAACCTTGCAAAGCTGGAAGAATGTTTAAAGCTTCTTCACACAAACAAGCACAGCAGCATTCAACAGCCATAACACCCTTCTATGGGAGATGTGGGTGAAACCCCAGGCCATTCTTGCCAGGGATTTTTATACTGTGAATTCACACATCTATTAACAAAACTATCTCAGGGAAAGCACAAGGACTTCCATGGAGCTGCAACAATCAGATTTACTACTCAAAAGCTGTCTGTCCACAGCAATCAAAGCACTCTGCAGTGAAACCTCTGAAGTTGGCCAATAACTGCTAGGAAACTGCAAACTGCCAATTTTTCTGCTGTCTAAGCACAGCAGATGATTAGAATTACAGCAGTGGTGTCTTGTAAATTATGCACAGACACCCTGCTGAAGACCATAGAAAACTATTATTTGCTGATTTCCTTTCTTGGAGTAAAACTATCCAATGTGACAGATGGGTTGTGGTCCACGTGCAGTGACCGAGTGCTGTTCAGTGCTGTTGTAAAGTAACTCCAAGGTAAAACTACAACGTTCACCCCAGTTCACGAAGCCTTCAACATAAAAATGCAATTGAGTAACTGCACCTCTCCTCTGTAGAGAAAAGAAGGTCATGTAATACCTAAACTGCAGAACAGAACTGGTCCAAGTGGGAATAATGTCTCCAGCACTAAAACAAGCAATTAGCTATTCTCCTGCACTGCTGCATATTAACTTCTCTTCTGTCAGTCATACATGCAAACCACTAAACAGAAGAGCACTCAAGTATGAGAGAGAACAACAAAGCTAAATATGCCTTCTCACCCTAACAGAATCCAAAACACCTTAAGGTCAAAGACTCACTTTGGCTCCTCATCTAAACAGCTATAGAATGGATGCTGAAGCTGCACTAATTGATCAGAGGTGCTCTCTGAGCACCACAAGCCACCCCACATTTCTCTTGCACACTAAACCTCTTCTCCTGATTCACATGAAGTATATTCTCATCACTTCTGGGACCTTTCCTGTTGCTTTTGAATGCTTTAGGGACTTCACTTCAAAAGGGTCTGTATTCAATGCCACAACTCTTCTCTGGCCCCACTGTCTGCTGCTGGAAGTAAATAATTTTTCCCCAGTTAAATGCATTTCCAGTTTGCTGTTACTCTAATAATCTAATGCTTACTTTGGATTTTCTTAGAACTCTTTTTTAAAGTGGTTGTGGCTAAATCAAATGTGTTGAGCTGTTTTCCATGAGAAGTAAAGCAGTTTAGAAAGATTAGAAACCAGGACATGAAACGAACTATCATCAACACAAAGGTCAGTAGGAGATGGGAGGGTGCACCCCCTGGCTTACTTGCCTATTAATCCATTTTCAGTTTCAAAGGCAAATTTAATGCGCTCTACTTGTAATGGGTCTTCAATAACCTGATAAAAAGAAAAAGATCAATTTAAATAAGTGGTATGATACCTGTATGTATGGCTTAAACCACATCAAAATGAAACACAAAGACACGTCACGTTCCATGTATCATCAGATTAGAAAGACAGCCATTTAAAATATAATAAAAACTCCACGCTGAAGGATTAAAAGACACATGGATGCTGCAATTACCAATGCAGTCCTGACTTTTCTCATCATGCAGATACAAAAATCAATCCTGTATAAATCTGTACCCTTCACTTACCAGTATCTCATGGAGTAACTGGAATATGTTTTTCAGTTCATGAGGTGGAGCAGTTTCCAGCTGAGTCTGCACGTAAGAAATACAACATTATTTAGTAAAATACATTGGGGACACAGAGAATTACAGAATCACAGAATTATTGAGGCTGGAAAAGGCCTCTGAGCTCATCCAACCCAGCCCATCACTTAACACCACCACATCAGCCAGACCAGGGCACTAAGGGCCACAGCCACTCTGCCCTTAAACACCTCCAGGGATGGGGACTCCACCACTGCCCTGGGCAGTCGATTCCAGGGTCTGATCACCGTTTCCGTGAGGAAGGGCTTCCCAACATCCAACCTAATCCTTTCCTGGTGCAGCTTCAGGCCCTGCCCTCTTGTTCTTGTGCTAGTTGCCTGGGAGGAGAGCCTGACCCCCACCAGACTACAACATCCCTTCAGGGAGTTGTAGCGGAAGAAGGTTACCCCTGAGTCTCCTCTTCTTCAGGCTAAACACCCCCAGCTCCCCCAGCCTCTCCTCATCAGACTTTCCCTCCAGTCTCATTGCTCCTCTGGACCTGCTCCAGCCCCTCGATCTCTTGCTTGAAGTGAGGGGCTCAGAACTGCCCCCTCAAGGGGAGGCCCCACCAGTGCCCAGTACAGGGGGAGAATGACATCCCTAGTCCTGCTGGCCACGCTTGTTGATCCAAGCCAGGATGCCATTGGCCTTTCGGGCCACCTGGGCACCCTGCTGGCTCCTGTTCAGCCAGTTATCAACCAGTACTGACAGATCCCTCTCTGCCAGGCTGCTCTCCAGCCACTCATCCCCCAGTTTATAACTACAGGGGGTTACTGTGGCCTAAGTGTAAGACCCTGCACTTCGGACCCTGTTAAACCTCATCCCGTGGCCCTCAGCCCACTGAACCAGCCTGTCCAGCTCTCTCTGCAGCAACTTCCTCCCGTCCAGCAGATCGACACTTCCTCCCAACTTGGTGTCATCTGCGAATTTACTACGGATAGACTAGACACCCTCATCAATGTCAGCAATAAAGATGCTGACCAGAACTGGGCCCAGTACTGATCCCTGGGAGGCACCACTGGTCGCCAATGGTATATGGCACCAATTAAAACACAGTTTTACAGATTTTAAATTTTTTGTTTTGTTTCAGATAGTACAATCTTAAAAAAACTCTAAATCCCTACAACAAACAGCATCCTTCCAATCCCACAAGCCACCAATTGCTCTTCAGATCCAAGTACAGTTATAACCCATGAGACACAGCAGGACCAAAGTCTAGAATAAACTTCAGCAGAAAGCTTATCTCATACCTTGATGAAGTGTAGCACAGTAAAGGAGAAGTGCTCATTACAAAAGCAGCAGTACACCACCATCTCAATGAGAACTGACAGAGATCCAGTTAGCTCTCGCAAAGCATACATCATCTAATGGAAAAGCAGAAATCATTTCAGTTACAGCCATGCAATTATTTTTAAGTAAGAAGCCTGTAAATAGAACATTAAGTCTTTTCCACGAAGGATGAAGTTTTATCTCTCATTATCTGTATGGCCCAGTAAGCTGAATCCTTGCCCTCTTAACATTTCATTCAGGTCCTGCTGCCCTCTCTGAGGGTCTGGTAAAGCAGGATTTTCTGGGTCAGGACATTTTGAATTTATACCTCCAGCTGACACTGTAACTGACTGTTTGGGCACTTGCACAATATTTTCAGCTGTCTTTGTTTGCTTTGTAAATTCTCAAAACAGAGTCTTAAGTTTAGGGATCTACTAGAGTAAGAAGGGGTCAAGAAGAAATCAAAGGTGCCTCTTGTTTAAGCTCATAATAACCACATTCTCCTCATCTGCTTGCTTTTTAGTATTCAGTGTTTTCCACCTAAGATTACATCAGAGAACTCACATCAGAGCAGCTTTTATGTTCAAGCAGTTCAGAATTTAGAACAGATACCTCCATTAAGTAGAGTTTTCCTTCCGACAAGAATAACAAGGCTTCCACTTCTTCATGGAGCGTCAAAAGTGGACCCGAAGCAGCGATACTTAGAGGTGGACGCTGCTTAAAGAGACCAGGAGCTATAACAGCAAATACAAAAAACAATCCACTAATAAATTAGTTTTTTCTATGCACCTTGAAGACACTGCACTCCACATTTGGCACCATGTAATTTCTGGTGACGTTCATCTCCACAAACCTGTAGCTCACATGGTACCACTCCAAGGAACAAGCTCTTGCACACTGAACTGACATTTACTTTAGGGACAACACTGGCAAATGAAGTGCAAGGTCAAAGCAAAATGTTGGTAATTCCTGTCAGTACTTCACTCCCAACCTGTGTTGAACATTTTTCTTTTACTTTACCATCTTTGACCACCTCCAGCTCCAGAATCTTTTAGCTCTAGACAGCAATCAATCTTTTAACAAGACAACTTTAAATTCCTCCTTCAGGAAACTGAAGATCACAACTTAATCCTTTACTTATCTTTACTTAGACATTAGCTGTGTTAAATTCAAAGTTACTGAATTTTCTTCACTGCTATCGAGTTACTTCTAGTCAATGCATTGAAAGGCAGTCATCAAAAGACTTAACAATTCTTACCAACGTTTCTTTTTGAGGAGATGTCAGAGTGCAAAACGAGTAGTGCTACAGTATTATGAAGATATCCAAACTCACGTGCTTGCGCTGAACTCCACCTGCGGTTCTGCGTGACCCAAAGGAGACGTTTAATTAATTTTTGATTGACTGATGTAGTCAACTTTTGTTAAGTTCAAACAAAGCAATGACCTTAATAGTCCACCACCTCCTAGTTCAAACATTTTGAAGTTGGTGAACAGGTTTGTTATTATCAAAACATGATGCTCTTTTTGCTCAAACAGCTTTTTGCACATTGATTACGCGGAAGGACACTAACACTCACATGAAGTTTAGAGAATAACCCAGGACTAGTCTATCCTACTACATGGAAAGTGTTTATGCACAATTTAAGCACCATAAAAAGCCATGGGAATGGGTAGACTACAGCACAACACATGCTACATAAACTTTACCTGATTACTCTGTCGGTTGGGGCCAAGGAGAAAGTTGATCATGTGCCTCAAAGCAGAGTGTCTGAGAAGAAGACTGCTAGCCCTTATACCCTGCTGTTAAGACAGTGAGTTAAAAACCAGTTACATTCCTGTGCAGGTGAAAAATTAGTGCTCAGAGGAACAGGAGTAAAACTCATAGGCTAAACACTGCATTTTCCACTCAGATACCCCAATCAACTGTCACACAGATCAATAGTGTACACCTCCAAAAAGCTGCCTCATTACTAAGAACACAACGTGCTGATTCTGCTCAAGTTTATACATGCAATAACTATCATACTGAAGAAAAAAGAGTAAGGTAATAGAGAGAAGCCATACCGGGGTGAATAGTCCAGTCCAGGCAGCTATTACACTTTCCAAAGGATAAAAGTTCTGAACATGGGATTTAAAAATGGCCAAGAACATCCCCTCAAAAAGAGCGTCCACATTTGCGCTCTGGAAATGACATCTTCCATTGGTTTACTTTGCTGGTATGTTTCTGTGTGATTTCATCCTAATGTGGTGTCCAAAGGCACTTACCTTTTTAACAACAAAAAAAGAAGAGTACTCTAAAGAAAATTATGGGAGACCTTCACTGCACTGCTTACTTCTCTGAACTTGTGTGACTAGCTGCTTTACCGTTCTCCTTTAAAATTAAAACAGCATGAGAAAAACCAAACAAGGGTTTCTTACCTTCTGTACAAAGTTATTGAAGAGCAAAAAGTACTGAGCACAGTTTTTACAGTTTTCAGGTACATCTTTATCCAGTAGAGCAAGTAGCACCTCCAGTAACTGATGTAGACTTTTTAACTGTGAAAAAAAGATGCATTTTCACGTAAAGCGCTGTTTACTGCTTGAAATCAAACCAGACTGGAAAGTACCTGTCACCTGAGGTGGCATATAAGTGCACTATAGCACTCAATTACACAAAAGCAATGCTGGTGTCTAGTTTGTGTCAGAGCATGCTAGGGTTATACACCCTGGTATTAACTTATATACCAGTTAACCAGTTAATGTCTTGGTTAACAGACAGCAGCTAACAGCCAACAGGAAATAACAAAAAATTATCACACTATATTGCAAATATTTAGGTGTTTTCAGCTTGTAGAACCTCATAGCAACGTTTTCTTAAAGCTCTGAACAAATATTCTTCAGCCTGTTTGACAGTACTGCCTTCCAGCCATGACACTGGATGAGAAACAACAGATGGATTCCCAGAAACTGGATAGAAAAACACATTGTATCACATCAAATATTGAAAACTGATATAAAAATAAATAATATTCCATACTAAACAAGGCAGAATTGTTTATAATACTCCAAACTTAAATTCTGAGAATTGTAGCAGCACATTACCTCCCAGAGTAGGAATTGACAAAGATTAACCTATTCAAGAAACAAAGAGCTACAAACATGATCAAGACAAGAGATTTTCACCTTGTCATTTATAAATCACACAGCGCTGCCTGCAGACACCCCACAAGCAATTACAGAGGTTGACACAACCGACAGGATCATCGGTGAAGAGTTGACACTGACCTTCTCCTGATAAAGCAAGGCACTGTCGAGGGTTTTTTCAAGGATAGTGGCTACAGCAACTCGCACCTCTCTCACACTGCACTCCAGGAGGAAAGTCCTGGAAGATAAAACGGTGAAGCTGCAAGAAGAACTGAAATCAATGTGTAGACACAAGTACTATGAGTAAGTGTGAGGTCTACTATTTTAAATGAGGTAACTGTTCAGATATTTCTTGTACTTCACTTCTGTGGGTAAGCTTTAACTTATTTTCCTGCACTCCTGTCACCAGTAAGGCATATAATATAATATTACTTTAAATTTATTCACTCAAGAAACAAGAGAAGTCATCATAGGGTTCTGAGTTTCAATGCCACTTCAAAACATGAGCTTTCCTTACACTGACAAACCTTTCTAATTGTGGCAGATCTCCAGTAGCTTCTTAGCTGTTTTCAAAATACCCATTTAGCCGATCTTGAGCTGGGCCAGAACAATTCTTGCCAGTTTACCTGTGATATTTGTCAGGCAAGTACCTAATGCACCTTAAATCAAACATCTTGATCAGATTCTCCTTTCCTACCAGTTGCAGGAATAACAACAATCCAAGGCACTCCACTGACTTACATGGCTGCAGATTTTTATTAGTGCTTCAGAGTTACTCAGAAAGCTGCACAATTAGATTTTTATAACTAGTATTTTCTCTAAGTGATTATCTGGATTGTCTGTTTAAACAATGTGCACTGTCATCTCTTCAGGATTACATCACTATAGGCCAGACTCTGTTGTTAGGAAGTTTCATCCAAACACAGGACACAAAGCACCTCAGAAAGAATTAGCAGTACTCACTTTACAAGCTCCCGGCCCTCTGGCCCGACAAAGTATTCAACTAACCACTGACAGGCATCAATGCTTTTGGAGAGCAGTGCATCTATGGTGGCAATCCATTCCTCTGTATCAGCCCTTTAACAGAACCGGGACAAGCGTCAGCAGCGAAAGAGGAAAGAACACTTCCAAAACCTAAGGCATGTTTCTTGTTAGCGAAATAGAAAGAGTTCTGACTTCACATGAACATACACGGGGTGGCTTAACATGTGTAAGAGAAGTAATTTGGAACAACTCGCTATCTTAAATCCATTTCAGTCTCTCCATGCTCAGTTCATTACCACTGAAATAGCAGACTGCTGGGAGAGACGGCAAACAGTCAGGTTAGACATCACCGCCCTTCCACTCCGATTACTTCGTGATGAGGTTGCACTGCAAAGCAGAGATGTATTTCTCCTGCTGTGAACAACTATGCTATCTTCATAATTTCTAAGTGCTGTAGGTATGACAAGCACAACCCCTCAGAAGATGTAGTTATGGTACCTAGAACAAGGCTCTACCTGAGTTTCTTCTTGGTTCGGAGATAGGTTTGGAAGAGGAACTGGACTGCCAGCTGTAAGCTCACCTTGGCCATGCACGGATAATAAGGGTGTTTTACCTTCGTCTGGAAGAAACAGAGTATTTCCTTCAGAGCACAAACACAGCTGCAGCACACAGGCTGTCTCTTAAACACATCAACATGTTCTATTCAAGTAATTGACTTCATTTGGAAAAAATAAAAGCACACATTTTTCTGTGCTAAAAAGTCTCCAGTGCTGATTGTGCTAGTTAAAATAAGCTGAACGAGGAACAAACTTGCTGTAAAGCTCTCTAGAGACCTGTGGGTTTGATCAATGTAATAAATGCTGGTTTACTACTCAATTTATAACAACCTAACTAGTAAAAAGTATTTCCAAAGGGAATTATCAGCTCCGAGGTACCTAACACCAACATTAGGATCTTCCATACTGAGAAATTTCTGTCCCTCTGGAGCTCAGTCTGGATTATTAGAAGAGCTGTGTGTAATTTCACAAATTTTACTACTACGGCACAAAGATGTTTCTCCCAGTACTAGAAGAGAAGGCTGGAGTCTGCTTTGAGACAGATGTTATCAGCATGAAGAATTTGGAGATAATGAACTGCTCAGCTGGAAAAACAGAATTATGCCAGTGCTGCTTTTCCAGTCTCCCTGGTTGTGATCCAAATAGCTACTGCAGCCCTTCTACCCAGCATATTCCTTCATACCCAGCACATGACTTTGAGATTAAAGTCCAGGTACTTACAGCATTCAGGGAAGCTAATGACAGAACAAAACTGAAGTAGTCGCTACTGTATACATCTCTGTTCTTCATAAATTTCAAGTTTTCATCTCTAACCATCTGTTAAAGAAGGTAAAAGATGAAATTTTAGTTACATTTTTTATCTAAACATTTGCTCATTCTCCAAATCATTATTTTCAGCAGAGAAGAAAATATACTTAGAATATTTGTATAAAACCAGTGATTTTCCTCAATATATTAAAAACTGGAAGACAACAGATGAAGAACTTAAATCATTTGGTCATTAAAAGAAAATAAATTTGTTCCCAAGTTCTACTTTTTGCTTGCTTTTAATAAATAAGCCAAGAGAATATCTTTCTAAGCTCAAAGCCTTGCTTAGCAAGTTTCTATGTCCCGAGCAAGAAGCCATGGTATCATTGCAAGCTGTGGCCACATTAACAGACTTAAATGTCCAGCCCCATTTATTTTCAAATGAGATTTCACAGAAAGACTCAAAAAATTTGAGCCAAGTTCTCTTTATTAGATACAAGAATCATAGAATCACTACGGATTGGAAGGGACCTCGAAAGATCATCTACTCCAATCCGCCTGCAGCAGCAGGATCACCTAAACCAAGTCACACTGGAATAAAGCCTGAAATTACTCTCAGTGCCCCGATACAGCCCACGTGGAAGGTCTGTACAGCTTGTTCTGACTCTGTGTGATGTGAACTCTGCTGCACATACAAAAATCTGCAGGATGATTTACTTAGACAGACCAGAGCTGCAGGTCTGCAAAATGAGACCCTCCTCTCAGGGGAGCCAAATGCTAGTTTAGAACAATGGTTATACCATCCTCTCACTGCTCAATGCCATCACACCTCCATTTTCAGTCCTGACTTGCAAAATTGCCTTCAGCATCAGCCTTTTCCCCTTTGAGATCATATTCAGTGTTACATAAGCTAAGAGACATCAAGAGGGTTGAAGAAAGCTTTGGTTTCTCTTACTTTTCCTCCCCTTTCTACATTCTCGTGAACTCAAGAACTTGAGGATGACAGTAATTTGCCACCATCTCCACTACTCTTGGACTTCAATTGAAGCATCCTCCCTGCTCTTATGTCTGTCTCCCCGTCTGCACATTGACTCCTGCTGTATCTCATGTTTGACTACTTTGCCTGCAGTTTCTTCCAAGCAGAAAGTGATGGGTTGATCTTCTGAGTACGGGCAGCCAAACTTACAATAAGGTACCACTGCACAGCCTCTCAACAGCAGAATCCAGATGTACTTTCTAGTGCTGCCTTCAAGAAGGGAATTAGTTCAAGACCACCTTCAAAGTGGCTCTGTTGTTCCTACTGTGTGCTTCAATTTCACACAGACAGGATTTAGTTGCCACTTGGAGAGTGGCTTTACCTGGTATATCCGTACAGGCATTTTCTCTACAAACAGTCCCTTTTTTTCTCCTTTTCGAACCAGCTTAGTCAGGATGGAGAGGCGGTCGCTGTTGGGTCTATGGGGTCGAGGTGACGACTGGGGTGAGATTTCTGGTGAAGATGGAGCAGATCTGAAATATACACAAGCTCAAGGTGAACAAGAAAACCCCACGAACAATCTAGAGTTTGAGTTTGCAACAGCAGTACAGCTAGTACAAAGTAAATTTAGAGACACTCTACATATTTCTTGAAGCTGTCAATCAGCTTGAACTTACTGCAGCAGTGACAGCAGTATGGAAGGGGAAATTAGAAAAGCAACAGAAGACCATTCATGAAGCAGCTTAGAAACCAAACCAACACAACAGAAGGGTCTGTACACACCTTTGTCAAACAGGAATTACTAATTTCTTAGTTCTGGAGATAGGGTCTACACATCAACATAGGGGAAAGGAACTTACAATGAGAGGTCCTCAGCTTCCTGACGCACAACACTCACTCGACTTTTCTTTGGTAAGACTGGAGAGTTCTGATCAGATACTCTCTGGTAAAAAAGCATATAGGCATTCCAGTAACGCCGACGTACATCGGGGTAAGGGTTAGCTGATGAGAGAAAAGGCATCTGATCAAGACCATAGCAAATAACAAAAAACCTGATTTCTAAAAAGAAGAGGTATTTAAAAATTATAATTATAACAATTATGAAACAAGTGGCCTTGTGGAAACTGGTGGAAATTTAAACTGGTGGAAATGTTTGGGAACAAATTCCTAAAAGCATTGCAAAGCTGTAACTGCAATGCCATACTATGTTCTATGCACAGCCATTTTCAGTACTCTAAAGGCCTACTTTGATTAAAAAAGTAATTTAACAAGGTGCCTCTTTCTTTTGAATCTCCTCTGCTATAAGACTCAAAGTGCTGAACAACAGTGAATCCTACAAAGTGCTGAGCAACAGTGAACATGATTCAATTAACATTAGACTGCATATTAGCTGTTATGGCCTTCAATAAACAAAAGACCTTAGACTTTGTTATTTATTATTATTAGACCAAGTAACTCAGGACTGTGTTCTTGTTCTCTCCTGAGAACTAGTATATAAAGCTACTGTCAATCAATCTGTACGTTTGCTTACACTGATCATAGACTTTAGGTCTATATTCGCCACCGAAGCATTCATACTCCAAGGTTTCATCAGTTAAATCAAATTCTTCAACAACTGTGTCATTGAATTTATACCATTTTCCTTTTCCGCATCCCCTGTGACAAACAGAGCAGAAACACAACAAAGTCATTTGATTGGCTAGCCAAAAAACCCCCATAAAAACACTGAACACTCTAGAAACAACAATTGTGAACTCGCATTGTTTTGACAGGAGATACAAAACTTAATTCAACTTCAGTATTTTAAAATAATCAGCTTGACTGAAAATACGAGAACATCACTTGCAAATAAGTCTCAAATGAAACCTTCAAATGGCAATATGAGCTACAGAAGAATTGCCCATGCTATTATAACATGGTGTCACAGATTCTCATGTCACGGTCTTAACGCTTGCAATGAATGAGTCGTCCTCAGACCACTCTCAACCCCATCCCACGCAGCTACCTGGCCCTTACCTCCTGTCCTTTATGAAGGAGTAGTAGTGCCCTGCATGTGCTTGCCCACTGTGAACAATCACACCAACAAGCTCATAATTTTCTGTAGGGGCAACTTTCTTCCTTGGGGAGCCTCCACCACCTTGATCTGCATTTCTACCATTGTCCCCCACTTCTGAGGATGAGTCCTGGCGTGCCATTCCTGACACAGTGTAAGGTTCCATGTTCAGCATCCAGGGAAACTGTTTGAAGAGATATTTCAGATTAACTGAGAGATGAGAATATTTACATGCTTAGTATAATTTTATGAGTGTTATATTAACACTTCATACACTAAGAACAGATTAAAACACGGTACTTCAACTTGTTACCCTTATGACACAGAAATTAAAACAACAATCTTGACGGAGGTTCACAGAACTGTAGAGTAGGTAGGAGTTGGAAAGGATCTCTGGAGATCACAGAATGGCCAGGGTTGAAAGAGACCCTTAAAGATCATCTAGTTCCAACCCTCCTGTGTAGGCAGGCCATCTTCACAAGATCAGTTTACTCAAGGCCCCATGCAACCTGGCCTTCAACACTTTCAGGGATGGGACAACCACAACTTTCTTGGGCAACCTGTTCCAGCATCTCACCACCCTCACAGGAAAGAATTTGTTCCTCATGTCCAATCTCAATCTCCCCTCTTCAAGCCTGCAACCCCTTCCCCTTGTCCTCTCATTACACAGCCATGTAAAAAGCCCTACCACAGCTTTCTTGTAGCCCCTTTCACATATTAGAAAGCTGCTAGGAGGTCACCTGGGAGTCTCCTCTTTTCCAGGCTGAACAACCCCAACTTGTTCAGCCTGTCCTCATTGAGGAGGTACTCCAGCCCTTTGACCATTTGAGTTGCTCTCTTCTGGACATGTTCCAGGAGCTCAGTACTCCAGGCAGGGTCTCACCAGTGCAGAGTAGAGGGGGATAATCACCTCCTTTGACCGACTGTCAGTGCTTCTTTTGATGCAGCCCAGAACACACGTGGCTTTCTGGGCTGCAAGTGCTAGTCCAACAATCCTGCTAGATAGAGCAGGTTCTCCTAGATGTTCTGCTCTTGCTTTCTGAAATAAGCCCAAGAATGTTGCAGAGCGAGTGTCAGGAGTAGTACAGAGCCAGGCTCTGCTCAGTGGCATCCAATGACAGGACAAGGGGCAACGGGTGTCAGCTGTAACACAGGAGATTCCACATCAATAAGAGAAGGAACTTCTTCCTGGTGAGGGTGACAGAGCACTGGAAGGGGCTCCCCAGGGGGGCTGTGGAGTCTCCTTCTCTGGAGATGTTTAAAACCTGCCTGTGTGACCTGATCTAGGGGATCTGCTCTGGCAGGGTGACTAGACTAAACGATCTTTTGAGGTCATTCCAACCCCTGATGTTCTGTCATTCTGTGATACAGGGAAAGCTCTAAATAAAACTACTTATTTTCTGTAGCATGACCATGCTGTATCGCATACTCAAAATCCCTGTATCAAAATGTGGAGAATGAAAGGAAGAATGAGTAGAAAGGTGAGAGTGTACTCCATGAAGCAGCAGGAGGGTGTCTGAAACCCAAAAAAGTGCTTTCTTACCCTTATTTGTTCATCATATTTAATAGAACGTCCACTCTCCCAGTCAAAGCCAAATCTCATCAGGTGAATCACCAACAGGCTAGGCAAGACCTTAATGCACGTGCGCTTCACTGTAGTTCTCTTCAAAAGAAAAAAAAAAGAGTATCACCTCTATCTACATACCTCAAGGATTCTGTGATACTCTTCTAGAGACATACAGTTCTGGTCATCTCAAACTGCTGTACAACAAGGCAACAGCAAGGGAGATGACAATATGGCAACTACAATACGTACAGACAAGAGTACTGTCACAGGTATTACAGAGTCTGTGGACTGGCACCTTACAGAAGACTGCTATCCTGTCATCCTTCTTAATGTTTACTCACCAATATGAGTTACAAGGAACAAAGACTGCTATCTGCACGCATTTATGGATTTAACCTCTTCATTATGTCTTCCATGCTTCCATGTAGACCGAGTAAGCAGTATCTAAGCACAGCTTCTGCGACCATGCAATGCACAAGAAAGTATTAAGCTACTGCTCAGTCCTAAGTATCAATACCTTTTCTTTACACTTTTCACAGTAGTATGCATTGCTTCCTTCCAGGACTTCGCCTCTAACAAACTGATCCAGTGATATTTCCAGACTTTGACAGGAAGTCACACCTAGGTTGAGAGCCATGAAGGCTTCTTCACGCTCATACCTAAAGTCAAGAGGAAAAACAGTCAAGGTACCGACAGAATAGAAGCTGCTTGCATTAACAAGGCACATATGCTTAGGAAAGAAGCCTGCATTTGGCCCACAGCTATCAAGAGCTGTGATGCTCACAAAGGTGTATGTCTACCTTCCTGCGTTATTTTCACCTACATGTTTTAACAGGTACAGTGTAACTTGGTAAGTAATGCACCAAACTTAACATTACCTGTGCGGACAGTCCTTGCAGATCTTCTGATCAGAGAAGATTCCTTGAAAAGTATTCTTAAATACTTGGTCTCTTCCTATTTTCTGTTGGGGATGTAAAGTTAGACGTGAGTAATTTGCAGAGTGAAAGGCCAAGAAAGCAACTGCTCAATACGGTGTAGATTACAAAATAAGCAAGCAGTTCTCTGTATTCTTTTCTGAAGAGCAAAGGAGAAAGAGATAAGATACCAAGGATATCCTTATAAACAAGGAAAGAAATCCCTGGTTTTTACCTTGAGGTACTCATCCATTTGATCTATAAGACTGGTGAAGAACTCATAGGCATCCTGTTGCTCTCTGACATAAAGTTCTTTATTCCACATCTTGAAAATCTATATGAAGTATAAATACGTATCAAAAGATAGTTGTTTCACATACACATCACTAAAGAACAGGATTTTTATTATTGCAAGCTTTGACTTTTTGAAGTAGAACTTTATCTCTAGAAATTTTGCAATGCAAAAAAGCTGAATAAATGGTTACTTGTTAAGGAGAGCTGCATATTCTAAACGAAAAGTTGCAATACCTTCCAGAAGTTCTCAGGTACATAATACTGTAACTTGCTTTCCATCAAATGACCAAAAAGAGACTGAACTTGATAGAACACGTTGTCGTCTGGATTGTCTGTATCATCATCAATGGAAAGCAAGGCCTAGAAGAAAACAAAAAACCTCATTAAACTGGTTCTTGGCAAAATCCGTACTGTAAGTTGTCGAGGCACAGAGCACAACAAATACACACACTGAGTACGTATCTAGGTACACACATACACACACTGCTGGGTTGTCTCAAAACAATTCATTTACAAATGGTGCTGTGATGAACTTGCAATAACACCAAAAAGACAACTTTACTGGATGTTGACCCACTTACCTCTGGGAGACCTGGCTGCATATAAAGCTGCTGAAAGACAGCATTCATGTAACAAGTAGCACCACCGTTCTTCAGTCCCACAAATCCTGAAATGGAGCGACTATCCACTGGGGGAAGATACTGGAACGACATAAACATGTTTTTGTCCCGTAAGTTATACAGACATTGAGGCTGACAAGATATTACAGCTTTCATAATCACCTTCATCTGAGCTGGTAAGAACAACTCAAGGGAAAACGAAGAACTGAAGTTCTGAGAGACTGCAAGAGGGATGTATTTGGTGGTTCAGATACTTAACACTTGGCAAAAAAAATTTAGCAACGGCCTAAAGTACATTCCAATAAAACTGGTGATATTTAGGAAATGTTCTTACTCAGACAAAAGCTGACAAAGACTCACTGGAGTGCCAAAGATTTCTGAGGAAGACCAAATGAGTTTGCATTTACTCTCATCTGCCTCTTGCCATTCTAAGTTGAAGACCATGGTAATTTCATGAATGGAGCAGTTAAGTAGATCATACACAGAACTCCAACCCACACTATCACAAATAATAACGGCTTCCTGCTTACATCAAACTCCTTGGTAAGCGCAGGGTCACACTGGTGATGCATAGAAAGCAGCTCTTTTGTGATAAGCTGGAGGTTGGAAGGTGAGCTATCAGCCAGCATTACTAACACTTCGTAAGCAGCTAATCGGCTGTCTGCTGTACTGCACCTAAAAAGAGAACCGCATTTGAGATCTGTTTTGCAGATGATTCAAATTCTAATTCCAGAAGCCACATTACTCATAACAAGTGACAATGTTCGGAAGGAACACTATGTGATAGAACAATCTTGAGAGGCTGCAGAGCACTGTTTTTCTCTTTCTCAGGGAAGAATTGAACCAGAAGAGCAGCACCAGGAACACTTCTGTAAAAAAGCCTCTCTTACTGACATGGAGACACCTGTTGTTCACATTAATTAGCAGGGAAAAGTAGGTGTCCTCAAAAGAGGACATAGAACTGACGGTAGGTCTGAGGACAAGACACTATCACTGTAAGAATGATGGAGACACAATGACTTGTTTACAGGGAGACAAGCTGTAAAACAGCTACACCAGGTAACTTACTTCCTACAAGAGATGACCTTAAATTTGAGCTGCTGAACCAGTACAAAACACTTCCAGTTAAACTCTTTTAAATCATACTAGCCCTCTTTTTTCTAAAGGCTAAAGAGAAGGCTTCATTCACTTTGAGTAAACAAAAGAGCATGCTTGAGATGGACTGCAGTGGAGCAAAGCTGGGCAAAACACTAAAGGCATACACCAAGTTTTATTCAGTTTAGGAGTTTTAAAATGCTCCACTGGAACCTCCTTTAGGGTTTGTGACAAGGCAGTGTGGACATGCCCAATCCACCTCGAACACTCACTAGTCAGTGTAATACAAGGATGCTGGTTGCAGCAGCACAGAACTCCCCAGGAGCTCATGTTCTCACCCCTTCACATACTGCATGGCAATAACAGAAGGCAGGTGTAAAGAAAAGAGAAAGCTCACTCAGTCTTCTCCATTTCATATATTCTGGGCTTTACTAGCTATCTCAGGTGCAAGGAGATTTGCTCAATATTAACTTTTATAAAGCTCAGTTCCTTTGATGAGAAAAAAAGAAAATAGTTTAACTACTGAGATTCTCATTTACACAGGCTATGGAAAATTAATTTCTTGCTCATTCTCCAATTTATCCAACTTTCCAATTGATGACAGAACACTCTTTGGACTCATGAAATCACTATTGAGTTGTGCTTGGAATTTGTAATTCCTATACCAAACAAAACACAGGCTTTGAAGCAGAGGAAAGCAAAGAGTTTGAGTCACATAAAGACTTCAAAAAAAATGGTATTTGGGCCATTAAGTAGGAAATGCAGAGAACTGGAGAAAGACTCCATTGGTATTTAACCAACTCTGTGTAGCTCCAGTGTGACATCTATGAGATCTAGGACACGATCCAACTGTAACAACCTCCCCCCCCATTTTTACTTTGGATGAAAGTCTTGCTGACTGATTGCTGCACTGCCTGCTGGAGAATGGCTGTTCAAAATAATCCTGGATGCTCGGAAGAGGAAATCATCCAACAGTGGCTTAATCAAAGATGAACCTGTAACAGAGTAACACAAGTCTACCTGTTAAGCACTTATATATGGCCACTGCAAATGTCAAAAGGTGTTCTGTAACAGCAAAATCACAATAGCACCATATCAACACAAAACATTTCCAAATATTTTATAAAATGTCAAAGGTACAACAAAGGTGCTGCCACAATGACTCCTGATAGCTCTGTATCAGCTCTACCCATGCATTTCTGTTTTCAAACATATTGGCTGCTGATCATCTGCTAAGGGAATTCACACTAATCACTTTGGAGTAAAAAAAGGAATACTTACCAACCATTTCCTTCTCTGCCCCACAAAGTGACAGGAGAGTCTTGATGAGCCTCAAGTGTCCTGCCAACAGGATATTATCAGCTTCACTGGTTTCACACTCAGCCGTGCGGTTGGGTTCAAAGTTGTCCAGCCAAGTGATCTCATCTTCTAACATGGCAGCTGGGCTTATCTTCAGCTGTTCCATTTCTGATGCTGTGAGAGACACAGAAAAAACGGAAAAACTAACAGCTGTATGGATGTAGAATATAAATACAAGAAGAAAGCAGAACAAGATGGGTAACAAGTTAGTTTCCCTCCCAATATATACAAAATAGACACCTTCCAAAAATGGCCTCAGTTCACTGTCCTAAAGGGATGAGCTGCCTCACTGCTACTGAATGCCAGGAACGGCCCATGTCTGGCATTAACACAGGACAACCAGCATGCTGGCAAGTCCCCTTCAGTTCATGCTGCAGTGACCCCTCCATGAAGACCATTCTACGTCCTGCCTATGGAAGGAAGATGTGCTTGGAAGTTGCAGCCAGAATGACAAGTGTCACTTACATGTGAGGTCATCCAGTAACTGACACCTCAGGTCAAAGTATTCTGTACACTGGGACAGAAGTCTGAAACAGGTACAAAAGAAGAAAGGTTTAGTTTAATTTAAAATCAGGAACTTTTTTCTACAGAGTTGCTTTAAGGCCTGCATGCTCTGTCCATCTAGTCCAAAATAGCACAGGCACGTAGGTACGACGCTGAACGCACGTGCTGTAGCCTTAGAACAAGTTCCTTCCCAACAGCTACTTCTGGATTATACAAGTAACATTTCACAGAATCACAGACGGAAACACTATGGAAGGGACCTCGAAAGATCATCTAAGTCCAACGCTGGAGCAGGGTAAGCCTACAGTACTGTCTCAAGATGTCCTACATGGGGCTTGAACCATGGCCCCAGGGATTCAGATCCCATGCTCTACCAACTGAGCCAACTGGGTGCCCCTCCTGCTTTCTTCCTTTGCCTCACAGCAACTTCAGTTAATTAGCAGATAGTGATAGCATACAACATGCTTTAACTTCTCAGTTACTCTTCGTATTTCTCTAGAAGCTGCTGTTTAAAGTAACTGCTAAATTCAACAATTCAGGGACAGTCAGGGACAAGGACACAGGACTGACAACTACAGTCTGTAGAGGTGTAATGGGTAACATAAGCAACAAGAAATCTGGCAAAGTCATGGGATCAGACATCACTGAAAAGGTTGGAGCCTTTAGGATCAAATTCTGTTATAGATCTATGTAATGATATCAAATAAAGTCAATGTTACTGTCATGCATTCCATCACTCTATGCCTCAAGCAGGATTCCAGCCAGATCCTGACTGCTCTTAGAAAGAGCAGGTCTGTTTAGCAATTACCACCTCTCTCCAAATAGGAAGTCAAATAAGCTGAAGGAAGAGAGACACATTGAGAATGCAGATTCATTTACATAATTCCAAAACTGTCTGGGGCAACAGGGATGTCTACATTCACCACAGCTGCAAAGTTCTATTCCCTTGTGCCTCAGAGCTTCCACACTAATACCCATTTAAAAATGTGATAGATTCAGCTACTCAATATCTCACCTCTGGTTGATTCCTCTCATGATACTTGTTGGTGACCAAAGAGGCAGCTGGGCACCAAGAACAACACTCAAAAGAAATTGGTTTGGCTTTTGTACATCCGGGTGAGCTGATGTGTCTGTCTGACTAAGGGTGTACAACTGGTCACAGGCAACACGACGAATCTGAAACAAGTGTCACTATCACACGCTAGCAGTTGCTCAAACACTGCATAAAAATACACTTCTGTTTTGTTAGAAATCTAACAGAAAAAAACACTGGAAAGCTTGTGTGAACCAGACCCACAAGGCAGGATTTCTCTATTTATAGAGATTCAGCAACCCACTTTCATCTCTGAGCTAAAACAGTGATTACAATTCAGATAAGGGAGAAAATTGCAAGGACTTCATGCAGAATATTTGAGATACAATGAAATGAAGTAATCATGACTTGAAGAATCTGTTGTAGAATACCCAGAATAATCATAGAATCATTACGGATCGGAAGGGACCTCGAAAGATCATCTAGTCCAATCCGCCTGCAACAGCAGGATCACCTAAACCAAGTCACACAGGAACCCGTCCAGTCGGGTTGGAAGAATCTTTCACAAATTCAGAAGTCTGTTAAATCTTACAGAAATCTTCTGAGGTGAAAGTTAATTTGGAAACTTTCCTGAAGTAGAAGCATAGAATCACTATGGATTGGAAGAGACCTCGAAAGATCATCTTGTCCAATCCGCCTGCAACAGCAGGATCACCTACACCAAGTCACACAGGAACCTGTCCAGTCGGGTCTTGAACATCTCCAGTGAGGGAGACTCCACAACCACCCTGGGCAGCCCGTTCCAGTGCTCCTCCACCCTCACTGTGAAGAAGTTCCTTCTCAGGTTGATGTGGAACCTCCTATGTTCCAGCTTACAAGCATTGCCCCTCGTCCTATCACTACATGACACCGAGAACAGCCCAGTTCCATCCTCCTGACACCCACCCCTCAAATATTTGTAGACATTAATGAGGTCACCCCTCAGTCTCCTCTTCTCCAAGCTAAAGAGACCCAGCTCCCTCAGCCTCTCCTCGTAAGGGAGGTGCTCCACCTCCTTTATCATCTTCCCTCACCTCAGCACTTGGTGATCCAAGCAGTATGTCAATGATGAAATCAGCAACACAAGGCAAATTGTAAAAAGATCCTAGAACAGAAAAATTAAGTTAGGGACAATCTCGCATTAAAATACCACAGGACCCTAAAGAACACCCTCTGTCAACCCTGACAGGAAGGAATAGCTGTTTGCATATTTTCCCATCTCCTTCCTTCACCATAACAGCATCTTCCTTCCCCCTCCAGCATCAAGTGTTTGCACTTTCTGTACACAAAGGTTCAAGCACGAAACACAGGCTTACGCAAACAGTAGCACTTAGGGAATTACATACTCCAAAGCCGGCGCAAATACTTGTATACTGGCAGCAAGTCAGCTGTCTCAAAACGTTTCACTAAGGCACAGCACTACTTGCTTTGTTTCATGCCACCTGTTCTTCAGTCTTTGGAAAAAAACTCTGCTGGATTTTTAAACTAAATCAGTGGTTTTAATTGGAGCTGTTACAGCCTTCAAAGCTCAAAATTTCTCATGACTTTTCCGTAGTTGTCTGTATCCAAAAGCACTTCCTTAAGTTGCTTACACTATGAATAGTCAGTTATCCAGTTTTATTTCTGCCAGACTTTGATTAACAGGAAGCGAGATGGCTCAAATGACTGTAATAATCTGGATTTGTTTAAAGATCGTTTGGATGAGATGGTGAGGGACATGGTTTAGGGGTGAACTTGTAAGGTAGGGGAGATGGTTGGACTCGATAATCCCAGGGGTCTTTTCCAACCAGAGTGATTCTGTGCATTTGTGGGCAAGGTAACAGGGAAGACCCACACTCCACAGCAGACAGCAGCGGGAGCTCTGCCAACCTATCTGCAAAAACTATGCAGATAGAGAATACGGTGAGCTGCTATCTCTCAAGGACTTAATGGCCATTGCTTTGGCTGCAACTTTGGGAATAGGGTCCCCTATGCTGTTGGTGGGGGGAAAACCACCACCCTGGCAATGAGTATAAAAGGGAAGAGATTCAAATGGTGCATGGTTTTCACCATCAGGCCTTCCCAGCCTGCAGCCAGGATAGGAGACTGACTGCTGGAGATGTTGAAAATCTCAAAAACTGGCAAAGTGAATATCATCTTTCATCACCACCTCACACTCCACCAAGAAACTAAGAAGACAGTCAGAGATCTGTGGAGCTGAGGAGCAAGGTGGAGTGGAGGGAGCCAAAACCTGCAGTCCAGACTGGTGATCTGACCTCTTAACTCTCTTCTCTCCCTCTTCCTCTCCTCTATTCTCTGAATTGGGCATCCAGTAACTTTAGTCATTTCTGTGCCCTCTGAGTTTGGAATGTGAGAAAACTTTTGACTTTCATGTGGATCTGTGGAGTCAGTCTCCTTAATTCAACCTCAAATGAATCCATTAACCAGAGTTGCTCCCTTATCTTAAGGAAATGACAATTGCATACCTAGTTGCTGGCTGCGTAGCTGAAGGCAGGTTACTAGGAGAGACAAGGCTTCTCCAGCAATCAAAGCATCTTTGGTGGATATGGACTGCTGTCTCACACAGATACCAGCATGCAGCGCAGTCGGCTCTCCTTCGCTTCCTGAACTGCAATTACTTCCTGCATTAAAAAATGAACAATTGCCATAATCCATCATGTTTTTGGAGATGTCTTCAGCTTCTGGTCAGTTCTCTGCAATTCAGAAAACTTCCCCAACACCACATCTTCATATGCCACATGAATGCACAGTTTTGCTGAGATCTGTGTAATTCAATCTCGTAATAGCCTGAGTTGGAAGGGACTCAAAAGGATCACAGTGTCCAACTCCAATGAATTCAGCTTCAAGCTTTGAAACACTCCATTACGAATAAACCAAGCACTTTCTTCATATTGGTTTAGAGACACAGAAAACCTACCTGAGCTGCTAAGTCTGTTTCGAATCCCAGCAGGAAATAAACTGTTGCTCTCTTTTATTGGCTGACTACTTCCCACGAGGTCCAGTCGTCCTGCAGCAGCAGCCCAAGAGAGTCGCATGAAGCAAGCCACTGTGGAAGTGAAGTCATTCACCTCCATAGTCTGAAGGAAAAAGAAACAGCAGTTACTTCAGTGATATTCAACAGCCTTTGCTAATCACAGGGATAAGAGGAAGGCATCTTCTGGACCATGTCAAATTCATATTTGGATTTGTTTTGCTCTCTTCTCTCTAAGTAGGCTCACAGATAAGCGTCTTTTCGTTCCCAAGGTCTAACCCCAAGATTAGTTTTGCTCTCTTAACAGGAAGCAGCTTGTTTTTACATTCTTCACTAGGGTAGACACGCTTTTCACCTCTCTCAAGTTTGGCATGCTGATTGGGAAGCACTGCCCCAGAATCTAACACAGCACACTCGTTACTTTAACTGTGAAGTTTCTTTCAACTGGACTCAACTCTCTGATGGGTTGAGCTCTTGCCAGATCAGAGGGTTTTAGTAAATGGTCTCATTACACTGACATGCAAATAAAGGAGAAAATAGCATTTTCTCTAAGTATTGAAAATAACTATTGCCTTTCTCCCCTAGAGTATCATCAAGTAAACCATCATGTAATTCAACTCTTAATGAACTATTTGAAACAAAAAAACTTCCCCACAATTACTAATTCAAAGAAATGTGGACTACAACCCTCAAATTCAAGCAGGAACCTTCTCTCTCTCCAAAGAAAATTAACAAGAATGACATTTTAGAGTTAAGTGTGATTGAAAATAAATCACAAGTAAGACTTGTGTCTAGATCTGTATCGTTGTGTGTAGATTGATGGTAAGGATTGTCAGAGGCTCTCAAATGGAGCCTGCGAAAGAACTTGAATAAAAGGTAGACTTTTGATTAAATATCCACGAGTTATAGAGCTGTCACTGAGGATGACACTGCTGCAACAACAAAAATCATCAAACACTGCCTTACTTGTATGGCAACTCTTGCTGCTGGAATGATTTCTTCCACCCTAATGGACGATCTATCAGACACAGAGAGCTGTCGGTAGGATGACTTCTCAGGTGTTCCACAGATGGACATCTGCCTACTTGCTTGTCGGCTGACGTTACGGAAAGGGCGGGAGGACAATGCTTCTACGCCATCTTTAATGAAGTCCTCATCCAGTAAAGTAGGCATTGTCTGGCCAACGAGCAGGAATCTGCATTCACAGAGCAAAAACATCAGGCTTATTTCTGAATGTTCACAGCAAGCGAATGAAACACAACCCCAAGTACTAATTAATCTTCAATATTACAAGCTGCACTTTGAAAGCCAAGAAAGCAGCACTTTCTCTAATGAAAGGTAATTACATACCTTGCAAGTTGCAGGCAGATGGAATAGATTCCCTGTCTTGTTTCATAGTCTACTTCTGATGGGATAGAATCTCTCTGCATCACATTCACCACCAAACTTAAAAACAAATCAGTAAGACAGACTCCAATTGAAAATGTTTTACATTACGAGAGAGATGCAAATATTTTATCACTATCCTTTCCTCTTTCTTTTCAGCCAGCTGAGTACCAGTTAAAACTCCCATACTGGTGTCTTTGAAGACTAACAGTCCCATTTTTCCCTCCTACACCTGCAGAGAGGAGCTTTCTGTTCCTACTAGAAAATGCTTCAGGACACGGGGTGGGCAGAATTATTAAAAGCAACATATGCTGGATAAATCTGACAGAAGCACAAGTTATATTGCTGGGTCTTTCAAACCACTCACACTGAGCCTCAACTCTTACCTGAAGAGTCTGCATTTTCAGGACTGTAAAATTTACTCTGGTTTCCACTACACCATCTAGACTTCAACTGCTTAAAATGTCCACTGGTTCCTATGAAGGACACAGTGTAATGTACACACTTGCAAATTTGAACTAAAACACTTAAAGTCTATCAACTACTTCAGTAAAAGCTACACTTGACAAGCTTATCTGTGCCTAACTTTATCTGGGGGTTTAACAACACATACTCTGTCACACTGCTATGGTAGCTACAGTAACTCTTCATACATTGGATTAAAAAACCTGGTTTTGGTTAAAGTGGTTTTATTCTTCTGAAAAAGAAGCCAACAAGTACTAGTGTGCTAGTGTGCTACAGCGTGGAAGCAGACACCACACAGAACTGCTAACTGAAGTGTTATAGATTGAGTCAAGATTTTGACATCTAACCTCAAACCTCCTGCTCTGAGGAAGTTTTCACAGAAAGACTTGGCACAATTTCTTGCCATTTCATCATCTGCGGTTGGCATCAGCTTGGAGCTCAGCACCTAAAATGAGTGAGTAAATAAGCATGAACGCACTCCTTGCATAGTATTCTTTAACTGCTGAAGGTTAAAAGTACAGCAAAAAAATCCTCCACAAATGCAGCCATTAACTTACACTTATGTGAAGCTGTAGTCAGTCAAGTGAAGTCACATTAAAAATACTAGGGACAATGACCCTGACACGACATCTGTTCTTTATCACAGGGCTTTTTTTTATCATTGCAGTTTACGTGTTAAAAGAAAGGACAGAACACATACTCCAGCACATGAAATGCTGCCTTCTGGCTCAGATGGTGCTCCTTAGGCCCAGACCTTTCTCTGTTCTAGATTTTCAGTTGACAGTAACCCAAAAAACACCCTACAGATGGCTACTTATTGATTCATGCCTGCTGAAACTATACTGCTATTATTCTTTTTTATTTAAGACGATGGACCAGGAAACTCTGCAGGTTCTATGAATATCACAACCATATAATCCATCTTCCTATTTTAATTCTGCATTAATAATCCCAGAATGCACTTATGCTCAGGAACAACATTGTAAGGAAGTCTGTGGTCTCTGTGGGTCAGACCTCATGTACATTAATAATAAATTTCACTTCATTTACATGAAGAAAAAACAAAACAACACCTAAACAAGAACAAAAAGCATCAACCCCTCCCAAAAAACCAGAAAACCTCCAAAGGTTATTTACTTTCTTGAAGTCTTTGGCATGTAGTCCTGATGGGGTTGTATGTGGGGAAAAATAAAAGACCTCTTTTAGGTTCACTGGGCAGAAGAATGGTTTTATAGGGTTCCAGACATGAAATTTTAACACAACACTACATGGTATAACCCCAAACATCTGCAATATTTCCTTCTCATCTCTTTCATATCCTCTGCAAATTTCCTGTGCACACTTTACCACAAAACATTTGAGGCCAGTTCCCGTATTTTCAAGGGCTCACCAGAGGAGGGGAACAGTGCACATCATCCTATTCCTGACAGGAATCATGTTCCCATGGGCATGACTGGACTTGAGGAACAAGCTCACTCACACAATCCACACATCTCATCCTACTTACTGCTTCTCATCCCTTGCCAGAGATTTATTACTTGCTTTTATTATTTTCTCTGGCACAGAAGCAGCAGATAATGATCTACATCAAACTGTAATGTGACCTGCCAGTTCAACAAGACACCCTTGCTCTGATATGCTACACCATTTGATTTCAGTTACGGAACTTGTCAATGTATGGAAAAGCCATCTGAGACCATCCAGCCCAGTTCATGTCCTAACATCACCACATCGGCCAGACCAGGGCACTAAGGGCCACAGCCACTCTGTCATTAAACACCTCCAGGAATGGGGACTCCATCACTGCCCTGGGCAGTCCATTCCAAGGTCTAATCACCCTTTCTGTGAGGAAGGGCTTCTTAACATGCAGCCTAAGACTTCCCTGGTGCAGCTTCAGGCCTTGCCCTCCTGTTCTGGTGCTATTTGGGAGAAGAGCCTGACCCTCCCCTGACTACATCTTCCCTTCAGGGAGTTGTAGAGAGGGAGGTTATCCCTGAGTCTCCTCTTCTCCAGGCTAAACACCCCCAGCTGCCTCAGCCTCTCTTCATCAGACTTTCCCTCCAGTCCCCTCCCCGGTCTCGCTGCTCCTCTGGACCCGCTCCAGCCCCTCAGTCTCTTTCTTGAAGTGAACGGCCCAGAACTGCCCCCAGTACTTCAGGGGGAAGCCTCACCAGTGCCCAGTACAAGGGAAGAATGACATCTCTAGTCCTGTTGGCCATACTATTGCTGATACAATATCTTTCATCAAAGACATGCTCAATTTTTTTCATTCCAGCTGTATAGGAAAAGGAGGGAGGGAATCCTATCACTGCGGTGCAATGACAGTGCCAGAAGATGAGGAGCTCACATTAGACTGCAGGAACCCAAAGGAAAGCAACTGCAAGACAACGCCAATCTTCCAGCTTCCAAGTTCAAACCGTATTTGTAATGAGTCCTTGTAAACAGTGGAACCTGCGAGTACAACTAGAAACTGTCCAGCTTCCCAGAACGTGTTGATTGCAGTGTCCTAACATGACACCAGCTAAACTCTCATGCACTTAAAATCCATGTATGGGATACGTGGGAGGGACTGTTTGTACAGGGTCCAATCTGGTGTTTGGATAAAGAACTTACGCAGGGGTCAAATCCCCTAGTACGTACTCCATTCACTTTACGTGCACAGCTATACAGGCCAGGAGCTTCACTTGCATAGTGAAAATTCTTCACAGTTTAATGCTTTTAAAAAAATATTTGTCCTTAGCCTCTACAGACAGAATACGGTTTTGCAGAAGGAAGCCCAGTTACTTCACAATAGTCCTTCCACCTTGCAAATCCTACAAGGAGAGGCCTAGTTTCACTGTCGAGACTCTAGAGGGGAGCTTTTTACCCCTTTCATTCTGTGCAGAATTTATCATGTACAGAAGAGCAGGCTCTGACGTGACATTCGCATTTTGGATAATGACCCTGTCATGGTGGACTCCTGCCCAAGAAACTTCAAACTACTTAAACCTTACAGGAACACCAGAAGAAAGAAAGAAATCTGTTTTCTTACCTCTAAATTGTAGAGAACTCTGAAGGTGGACATGCCTGGAGCAAAAGATCTGAAAAGACTCTCTAGTATTGAACTAGCACTGGGCTGATGTTGGTGTTTTGAAGACAAGGATGGTGACTTTGAAGACTGAGAACTTGATTCTGACAGCAGTGTTTTCTAGAAAAAATGAGCCAGAGAAGAAATGTTTTGGGACTGCTGCTGCTGTCACTGGCAATGCACCTCCTAGAATCCCTGTGTTGTAAATGGCAATGCACTTCCTGGAATCTCTGTAATAACCCTCTTGTCTCCAGCTGCTTGGAAATAAGTAAATAATCCTTAACATGAGCATTGTTTTGCAAGGAATCTGCTGCAAATTGCCCTTCACAGGGGAATCCTTTTGTTAAGCTCACCAAGACTGATCCTTGTTTAAGCCATACCTTCCTTCCCAGGGAATCAAGTTGGTCAAGGGCCTCCTGAATAGCTGGGTCAGTGGGAATCAAGAGCAGAAGTTTCCTCACTCGCAGTGTTATCCTGAAAAGTTACCACAAGTCACTTGTTGCACGAGTCACATTGTGGCCTGGTGGATGCCTACAGACTGCAAAGTAACTATTTGAACTTGCAGTGGAAGCATTTCTTCAGTGTTTAGTAACCATTTATTTCCTTACCTTGGCTCTTCTAGATTGGCAAGCTGGTAGAGCATGTCAAACACGTTACAGACAAGAGCCATGACCACTCCAGGGAGGGATTTCTCCTGAGAATTAAGCAGAAATACAAAGGTCTTTTTCTGCCCTCTCTTTTTTCTTCCCTCCCTTAAGAAGTTGAAGAAGAGGTCTTTTTTCATTAAGTTATTGAAGCAAGTGCCTGGGCTGCAGAAATCTCAGCTATTCTCTAGACTGATAAAACTTATTTACACTATCCCATTACTCTTTTTGACAGTCAACTTTTTAAGTCAACTGTTAGGGCTGACACCCAAAGCAGACCAGAAGTGGTCTTGAACACAATAGTTGATGCTTCTTAATTTCCATACTGCAGCTTTATTAACAGTGGAAGTATGGAAATCTCTCCCTCGTCTCATCTTGACAAAAACACCCCATCTCAAATTAAATATTTTTTTTTTAAAAAAAACCCTTGTACAGATTGATAAACACTAAACAGACTACAGAAAGTGATGGAATACAGATTATAAACCTGTATGCATCAGGCAACTGTTTAAGGGCTTTTGCTTCAAAAAGACTTCAGACTACTGAAGACTGGATACTCAGGCTGATGTGAACAGCTTTTGTCTCACCTCACTGTTACCTCCTCCCCCAGGCTGTGTCTACCACAGATATCCCTGCTT
The DNA here is from genome assembly GCA_013400115.1 of Rhinopomastus cyanomelas. Classification (NCBI taxonomy): domain Eukaryota; kingdom Metazoa; phylum Chordata; class Aves; order Bucerotiformes; family Rhinopomastidae; genus Rhinopomastus; species Rhinopomastus cyanomelas. The sequence goes on along the minus strand of VXBP01008287.1, from coordinate 576,112 downwards.
CAGAAAAATCTGAGGGAAGGTTTTGGGTTAGGATGGCCTTACCTGTTCCATTGCATAGGATGAACTAAACACGCTGCTGCTGTTGCTGGAGCTGGTTGAGGAATCTGCAGAGCTCCCTGATGGAGTCCCACTTCCTGATGTTTTTACCGTAAGGACTTGTTCATCAGAGAAGCCCAGTTGGTGAAGTAGTTTCTGGTCTTTGTTTACAGTTAGCTGTAAACAAAGTTTACAGTAAGAAAATACTTATTCTTTAGTTCCGGAGAAAAAAAATACTCACCTGACAGAGAAAGAGAATTCTTTGTAGCAAACGTACCAGGCTGTCATTGGCAAATATCTGTATATTATCCACAGGAGAATTCAACATCTTTGCTATCTTCCACCTGACGCTCCCTACAGTTTCATTGCTATGAGCCTGAAAAATTAAATGATGCTGGTTCATCAAGTTTGCTCTAGCAGTAAATTCCAAAAGAAAAAAGATCTACCAATAAAGTCTCCCTGCTCCTCTGCATGAGGTGGTGAAGGCATTACAATACAATACAATACCTGTGCACACATACCTCTATGGTGAAAGTATCTTTGGTAGACTCGTATGTGACATTAAGTGTTAAAATATGTCCATGGAAAGAGGCACCATGAGGTAGAATAGTTCGGGGAACAGAGTAGAGGTCCTACAGGAAAAGGAGGATGACAGTAAACACCAGCCTTGAAAACAAAGCCATTTGCAGTCACTAGAGTTACACAAGCTTACATAAATTTTACTATTTTTAATAACATTGGAAGCTGTTTTCTTAACTCTGCTTAGTAAGAAATGACTGCTCTTACCTCTATTGTTATCACGTAACGCTCTGCCAACAGCAGCAGTCTCTCAATTATTACAAGTTTAGTTGACCTATAGACAAGCATTGAAAACAAAAGTAACTTCTCTTAGAGATTACTTTTCAACACCCATGGGTTAAATACCATTAATTAGCTGTTTCAAACATAACTCCCCCTGCTTGAAGGTGACTAGGTTAAAATCATGTAGGAAAGTAGGCTGAAAAGCTTGCCTTACACTGCTTGAGATGTAACAAGCTTCAGGAAAAACTTCATGTTTCAAAGGTACCGCCTTCCACTCACATTGAACTTACACGTGTTTAGGACTGTGTAAATTGAGCTCTAGAATGAAAAATCTCTTTTCTATCCCAAAGAAAACCAAAACCTAATCCCACTGTCCCAGTAACAGCACATGACTAATAGGCTGCTAATAACCTCAGTGGTTTTGGGGGCATTTTTTGGTTGGTTGGTTTGCGGACAGTTGGATGTGCAGGGAGATGTTGGGACTTTTTTGCTTGTTGTTCTGTTGTGTTTTTATTTTTTTAATAAAAAACCCAACCCACAGTTTTGTCAAGTTTCTTTGGAACTGAAATTGCATTGTAATTGGAACATTCAGTTGAGAAGCCGCTAGAATATAAAACTACCTTGTTGAGAATTTTAATTAGTACTGAAAACAATGTGGGAGACAGCTGGAAGCCAACACCTATTGTCTCATTTAGTCTTTTAAAGGCAGGCCTACCTGTAAGGAGACTGAACTGAAGTTGCTACCGTAGGCATAGCAGTTGCTGTAAGCATTTTTGTAGCTCTTGTGACAGCATGTGTGAGCGTTGGACCACCGAGTGCAGAGCTGGCTGCCTAGAATACAGAGCAGAGTAAAACTGCCAGTTTACATGGACAACTAGTATGTCCTGGAGAGCTAAGAAGACAAGATAATTTTTGTCTTTAAATAGAATTATTGTAGTCAATTATTCTAAGATACAAAACTCAAGGAGGACACAGGTACAACAATTAAAATGCTCTTTACCTCTAGCCGAGTGTAGCAATCAGCAATGAATTTCTTGTGCAGTGACACTGAATCCTAAAGATACAAATACACATAAATCAATTACAGCTTAAACTGACAGAACCCAACAAATCACACATTTCAACATGCAGAGTGTCAAGGCTCTGTGAAGGTCAAAGAACTCTCTTGAACAAATCTACGCCTACCTTTTTTAATCTGGGAGTTAGATTAATATAGCTGTAATTTATTATCAGCTGAATAGCTTCATTGGCAATTTCTTCATCAGGTGACTCCATTGCAATCTTCCAAATGAAATCCATTCCTATTAATTCCAGTTTTTCCACACTCTGTGTAGGAAAGAACAAACAGTGAAACATGACTGGATTTCTTACACAGTAGTGAGTTGACCCAGTGGAACAAGAGAGACTTCCATCTGCTGAAAAAGCTTTTAGACTGAATAATAAAAAATTTCTTTTCCATCTTGCTGCCAAGCTTTGGCACAGAGCAGAAGTGCAATCAGCACCTGTGGGTTTGTAGATTTACACTACAAAAGAAATTGTTTACAGGTGGATAAACAAGTTCTGAAGAACACTCTCAGCCAAACCAACTGAAAAATTAAAAACTCCAAAAGCACAGAGAAATTTCATCAGGAAGGGTTGTTTCACAAAGGTCAACATGGTAACTAACCACAAAATAAATCATTATGTAACCTACAGTGATAGTTGGCAAAAAATTATACATTTGAACTAAATTAAATGCCTGTGATAGAGATCTAGAATGCTCTATGGAAAACTACTGAACACATAACCATTAATTTAAGAAAAACACCGAAGCACCATAGAGTAAAAAAATCAGTGTAGGAATTTGAATAGGATAAACCTGTCTCTCTTGTAAAGAGGAAAAATGATAAAAAATAAAGGGAAAGAAAGAAAGAAAGGAATATTTTCCTGTTAGATAGAAACAAAATGACATACTAGAATTCAGGATTATTAACAAAAAAGCAGCCCAGTCACTCTTGCAAAGTAGACTACAGTAATGAACTTGCCAGGACACTCACCAGCTGAGTTCCCTGTCTCTTTAGTCGATGGTCACACAGGTTCACATTTTCAAAGAAGGTTTTAAATAAACTAAAACCTGAAAGTGCAAAAAGATGGTAAATTTTTGTTTTGTTCAGGTTGAGTTTCTATGCTTTTTTTTGCAAAAATGAAGATACCAAATATCCTATCTGTAACTATTTCAACTCAACAGAACAGAAAGACCCCTTTATTATATTGATTTACAGATGTTTAGACATTTGATTTCAAGGCTTAGGAAGCAAATTTCTGGCATATATTTAAAAACCAAATCTGTTAACAAAAGCCATTTTCTTTCTTACCATTCATAGTAATTTCATATGACTCCAGTTTAAGAATTTTCTCCTTGAAGAGCTGCTGCTGTACATCACTCTCTAGATCATGCTGTCCTTTTGTAAACCACTCAAAGCACATCTGTGAATGAAAGGCAGGTGGTATTTTTATCTCATTGTCATGGTAAGTACTTTAGCTTCATACAGCACCAGCAAACTATGCCAGATACTACAGTAACTCAACACAAGTTTTACCTACAGCAAGAAGGTAAAAATGTAATCTAGTAACCTCACATATTGCACAGGCTGTAGTGCAGCACTGGAGCACTTCATTTTCACAGTCATCTTTCACTCCCACAATGCCCAATGTCTCTTACGCCTTCTGTAACCAGCATCGATAAACCTGCCACCTGGCCAACACTCCTCCTTCAAATGTAATGTTAAAAAAGGAGCCTAGTCCTAAGTGACACGTAACAGTGGCTCCTTTAGCCTACACAAAGCACGTAAGCGATTATCAGTCTGTGTTTGCTACTTATGTTTTACGTGGCTCAACAAACACACGGGCTACCCACAATCCATTTAAGGTTCACTCCGAGACCACAGACAACAATTTTTCCAAGTCTTTCTTACCTCTCGATCTAACTCACAAACATCCTGGCCGGTGACAAGGCATTCCCAGATCTCCCTGGCACGATTCCAGCCCAAATAAAGGGTGGCTTCTTGTAGAAAAAATGCCAAAAATTTGAGATGTGCCTCTAAATACTGGGAAAAAGGAAACAAAATCTCAAGCTTAAGACTTCTGCTTCTACAAGAACTCCGAGCATTTATTTTGTTGCAAACTTAATTGTCAACAGCATAACTTAGCAAAACTGGAAAACATAAATGGTTTCTGCTGTGAAATTTATTTCTATTTCACACAATTATTAATATTACTTATTTTCTACTATGTTTCTAAAAATGGAAGATTGAAGTCCTTTTGTATTTGATATTTTTTCCTGATACTGATATTACTTGCTGCTAATTACTGAGTCACAACCAGTGTAGAAAAAATAATTATCAAAAGCTTCACAACAAACTGTTATACAGTATCTAAGTAACAAACCTCTGTTAGGTTTCAAGAGCTTCACACTAAATGTAACATACAGCCTTTGTAAGGGTCATAGAACTGAAGCTGGTGGAAACGCTGGAATCTGCACAAACTTGGAGAGAGGAGGGCCTGGACTGGGGACAGCTAGCTCTTGCCTGGCTTAAGATTTTACTAAGAAACTTGCAGACCGTTACGGCTGACCATCCTTGCTCAATATAATAAAGTTACAATGATCTCTAATAGAAGGTGTTAGCATTATAAATAAAACAGCAGCTATTCACCAGAGAGAATATCGATCCTAATGAATTCCAAAACTGAAACAATCACCTAATGCAACTTGATCACTGATACACTAAGTCATAATTCCAAAAACCTACAGCCATAAGAAATTCAGGGCTCAGTACCTCCCGGTAAGTGTATCGGCCATCCACTAACGTTGCTCCAACAAGTCCTCCTGGACCTGCCACCGATGCAGCCAAACGGTGGCAAGATATTAAGCTTCCTGTCACCAGCTTCACTATTTCAAAGTTTTTCTTTAAATCTTGAATAATGCTCTTGAAAATAAACAAAAAGCAAACACTAAGAAAAGAGGTTTTTAGGAAAACAAGACCCAGATCCCCTGACAGCAGTATTTTCAGCACATGCTGAAATACATATACTGAAGGTACAAACAAATCCCCATGCCTTTGCTCAGCCACTGTGTAATGCATGTGATTTGCTGGCATTTTAGCCTGTTTTCTGAGTCAATATCAATTGAATTATAGAGCAGCTGGTCTAAACATCAGTCATTGTTCATTTCTTAACAGACATGATGATTAATTATTTTACAAAAAGCATAAAATCAGCTAGTCCTGAAACAGCAATTTGATTTATATATATATTTATATACACGAGCGTGAATAGCACACAACACAGCACCTCTGTTTGAACGCTTCATGTGACATCACTAAAAATCACAGAATCACAGAACATTAAGGAGTGGAAGGGGCCTCGTAAGATCATCTAGCCCAACCCCCTGCCACAGCAGGATCCCCTAGATCAAGTTGCACAGAAACCATGTCCAGGCAGGTTTTAAACATCTCTAGAGAAGGAGACTCCACAACCTCCCTGGGCAGCCTCTTCTAGTGATCTGTCACCCTCACTGGGAAGAAGTTCCTTCTCATACTGATATCGAACCTCCTCTGTTCCAGCTGACACCTGCTGACCCTTGTCCTATCATTGGATGGCACTGAGCAGAGCCTGGCTCCATCCTCCTGACACCCATCCTTTCCATATTTATCAACATTTAATGAGATCACCCTCATTCTCCTTTTTTCCAAGCTCAAGAAACCCAGCTCCCTCAGCCTTCCCTCATCAGGGGGATGTTCCATTCCCTTCATAATCTTTGTGGCTCTGCACTGGACTCTCTCAGGTAGTTCTGTGGCTATTTCAGTTTCTTTTCTCCTCCCCATTTTAAACTTCAACTTCCATATTCTGTGGAAGCAGAGCCACACAGACATAACCAGGGCTTCAAAAATTACCTCAGCATGTATTCTTACCTTGTCTTGTTTTTGATAAGTTTGCTTAATAAATGACCGCGTGATTTCATGAAGCTGGCGTAATGCTGGCACCACCCACACAAACTGAGGATTATTGTGCTGGGATGACTGGTAGTAGGAAAGATAAGAACAATTACACATGTGCACACGTGCTCAAAATCAGATTAACTTTCCTCTTAGACTCCTAACTAATTCTATTAATGCCACTGTTTCAGAACAACAGCTCCTAGCTGTAAGGGCATCAGTGACTTGCTCTTGGTCCCTTTCCAAACACACTCAAGGTGCTCTTCTTCACCTTCTGTACAAAGTCTTTTTGCCATTTTGCTGTCCTTATGATTAAGCTTAAAATGCCACTTCCTTGCTAGAGAACATGCAAATTAGACAAAAAGAACTCAGTTGCACCAGGGAGACACTATCACCACCACCTTCCTCAGTTATGGGAGATGAAGCAGGCCTGTTAGGCATAAAAGGGCAAAGCCAGTCTCATTGCTAAAGCAAGAATAATAGAAGAAAGAACCTGAAGTATTACCAAAGGTTAAGAGATGGAAGAAATTTCTGATTGGTGCTGAAAGGAGTCCACTGATAGGAAGCAAAGGATACTTAAGCTACATTTTGAAAGAGATCCTACAAAGAATAACCCTCCTACCTCATTCTTAGAACTGTTCATCACTTTTCTGGGAGGCTTCATTTTCTGTAAAGTTTGACCACACAAACCAGTACTGAGGTTGCTTGTTCAGAGAGGTGATGTCTGGTTTAAATACTGGTAACAACTAATACTGCCTACACACTTAGAGGAATTAAAGTAATCTGCTGCAAGAGAGCTCTCTCTACTGAAGACACCCTGTGGTATCTGAGATCTCTGTCTTCATAATACATTCCCTCCCAGTTTATATCTTGGTTTCCCCTAATGAAGGGAAATAAGAAAATGATGTAGTTTTAAAAGTCTGCTATACTGTTACCCAAATCACTTCTAGCTTATAGTTACAGCTTTCTGTTAGTATTTCCCACAGCAGCACCTCCATAAAGGCCTTTGCCAGAATGTTTAAAAAGAAGGCAAGAATAGGAAAGCATGAGAGAAGATCCAACAGAAAAAAACCTGCAAGTTTTACAGAAATTAAGAACCCAAAGTCTGAAATCCATGGTCATAAATGCACACACAAAAACATGTGATCAGTGTCAAACAGCAACATACTGTGCCTCCTAAATAACTACAATCCTCCACAGATGCTGCAACACAGACAAAACCTAATTATTAAAAGAAATGCATGAGGCCAATATAAACTTTTTATTTACAGGGTACTTCAGACTAAAGAAGACAGGAGCATTCCTACAGACCTCAAGAAAAGCTACATGCTATGGTGGACAGTACAAGATAGAATATGCTGCCTTTTAAGCCATGCAATTCTCTGCTGCTGCCAGGAGGTATCTTAAAACATCTTAGCAGAGGCAGCTGCAAGAGTGGCTTCCTCATGTCAGATGAAAAGAGTTTAAGTATTTAATAAAATACAAATTTAATACAATTTAGGTATCAATTTGCATTGTCAGACTTAACAGTCATGCCAGAACACATGCTTAACTCAAAGAAAACTAATCTAGGCTTTCACATGAAAGGGACAGTTAAAATACTGACATACCTTTACAGTGGTTCCATTTGCAAATTCTAACCTTGGGCCCATCCTGGTAGTTTCCCATAAACTGATCACTCCTTGTGTTGAAAATTTGCTTAAAACAAAGGCAAGAGACTTACTATGAGTCTCATGGTCAACAAACTGGCTCACACAAAGCCTACCCCTCTTGTGGACACCCCAAGGTAAGAACTTACAGATGGACACAAAATTTGTACATCTTGAAAGGGCAACATCAAGGCTAGGTAACATCTCATTTTGGAAAAGACAAAATAATAAACCAACCCTCTTAATATCTTCTATGCATTTGATGATGTAGCTTCTTTTGATTGCCTCTTTCACTGCATAGGCATCGCTGAGGATTGTCAGATGTTCCTCCAAGGCCTGCTGGATAAGACTACACGGTAACGTTGGAAGATGAGCTAGCTCCCAAAGCACCTCTAGAACCTAAAGAAAGAAGAGCAAAGTTAGTCAGGACTTGAGTAGTACAGAGAGACTAGCAACCCTGTGTTTAGTACAGAACAAAAAAGCAAACAAAAAACATTCACATGCCTTTCCAGTGGTTGTCTCTACCCGTGCTTCTCGACCAATGCGCCCTATGAGGCTCAACAGCTTCTGCCGCACTCTATCGCTCTCAGTCTCCCAGCTCTGTATGGCAAAGAAGTAACATTCACCATTAAAGGAGCACAAACTGCCAGACTGTGAAGTCTCAAGCATACACAGAACTAAAAGTTTGCATTTGTTTTACTGCAGGAAAATCTGAATGCAAACAAGCACGTTTCTATCAGGTGCATTTCCTGATTCTTCTTCCTGGGAGTTACACTACTGACTCGCCCAACTCTTTTTCAAATATAAACCATACAATAATGAATCCTTACTCTAAGTACCTTAGCACTGCCTACGTAACATCCTTAAAACCTAAGTCAATTTGTAATACAGTAGTAGATCAGGCTTCTAGGTAAACAAAAAAGATAAATCAGTGTTATTTTTACAGCTAATTTTATATATATATATATATAAAATCTTAGTGTATTCCAGGTATTTGCCTTTTGTTAGGCTGGATGTACAAGTAAGTCTCAGCAGTTCTCTCTAAGGAATGGAAATTCACACAAACACATACCTTTTGGATAAGAACAAACAAATGATTGAGCTGATCGGAGCTAAACTTCACAGCCGCTGCAGCAATAATGGTATGTATGTTTTCAATCACAGTGGAGGATTGTCCTGACTGAGGAAGGAAAACACAAGGTGGGAATTTATCTCAAATGAGACAGAGAACAACTTTAATGTAAGCCTTATCCTACTGTTCTAACGAGAAAGCAACAGTCTTTGCCATCTGAGAAACACAAGGTCAGAGTACCTGTCTCTGCCCCTCATTCTATTGGCACCGAGGTTTTTGGATCTAAGTCCACAGCAAGAAAGAACATCTTAGTCTGCTGTTACTAAAGCCGCCTCCAGATGCTGCAGAGGCACACACCAAAGAATCACAGAATGGCAGGGGTTGGAAGGGACTGCTGGAGACCATCTAGTCCAACCCCCCTGCCAGAGCAGGTTCACCACTGCCAGGTGTGGTGCCAGCAACACAAACCTCACTATTTTTATTGTTGGGTTAAATTTGTGTGTGGGGAGCTCCATCCCTCCAGGGATCCCTTACAGGGATGGAGCTTAAGGCTTTACTCTCAAGTGAGCAATACTAAATCTCCTCCCACACTGACAGGAGCACCATGGTAACAACAGCCAGAAGCAGGGAGGAAACAATGGATTGTACTTAAGAATAAAAGTGAGTGAGCTAGAATCATCTCAGCTCCACTAAGCATGCAAGGCTCGTTATCATGCCTGCAAAACAGTGTGGATCTGGCAGTGGCCAAAGAGTTTAGTCTACAATGTCAACATTTTGACAGAGAAGAAAAGCCATTTCCTGCAGTGGAAGATGGAGTTTCTGGTCACAATTTCCATGTGTGATTTGCATTAAGCAGTCAAACCACCTTTCCTGCACAGCAATAAGCTGAATGTACATGAAGTGAATGTGAAAAGATGACTTGTCAGTCAATTCTATCCATGTACGGGAAGTTAAATGGGAACTCGGACAGTTTGAGCTCACTCTCTCTAAAGTCACACCATAAGATGCACTCAGATTTATACCTCTGGTCACAAAAATCAGTATCCTTAGCCATGGTCTTTGATCTCTAGACAAACGCTCCATTACCTATTTCAGGCTAACAACCTCTTATTCCAAGGCAAATATTTTTACAGTCCTTTAACACTTGTTGCAAAGAACTGAACTTCGCCCTAAGATTTAACAGATGTGTTACAAGAAATTGCCAGAACGCTTGATATCAAACAGTAAGGGAAGAAGCAGAGGAAAGCCTTTGCGTTTATTACGCTTGAAAATCTCAACACTTCCACTTTGCAATAAGGAGATGCATATATTATAAACCAAAAAATCCCACGACAGAATGTTTGCTTTTGTAAGACGGTCTAAAAGAACCTGCCTACTCTTGGTGGCTTACCTGAATTCTCCAAATTTTAGTGAGCTCGTCTAAAGACAATTTACTGCCCAGCAGTTCAATAATTCCCTTTATACGATCACAGTATTGCGCTTGGTCTATGTTACCTACAAAGCAAAGAAAGGCAACTAAATATATTTAAAACAGCATTAGATATAAAAAATGCAAAATAATCAAAGAACATTAGGGATTGGAAGGGATCTCAAAAGATCACCTACTCTAATCCCCCTGCCAGAACACGATCACCTAGACCAAGTCGCACAGGAACACATCCAGGTGGGTTTCAAACATCTCCAGAGAAGGAGACTCCACAATCCACCTGGGCAGCCTGTTCCAGTGCTTGGTGACCCTCACTGGGAAGAAGTTCCTCCTCATATTTATATGGAACCTCCTACGTTCCAGATTACAACCATTGCCCCTCGTCCTATCACTAGATGACATTGAGAAGAGCCTGGCTCCATCCACCTGACCCCCACCCCTCAAATATTTGTAGACATTAATCAGGTCACCCCTCAGTCTCCTCTTCTCCAAGCTCAAGAGACCCAGCTCCCTCAGCCTCTCCTCATAGGGGAGGTGTTCCACTTCCTTCATCATCTTCGTGGTTCTGCACTGGACTCCTTTCAGCAGCTCTGTGTCCTTCTTGAACTGAGGGGCCCAGAACTGGACACAATATTCCAGATGTGGTCTCACCAGGGCAGAGTAGAGCCTCTCACCAGGGGGAGAAGAGCCTCTCTCGATCTGCTAACCAACCCCATTCTGATCCACCCCAGGATGCTGTTGGCCCTCTTGGCCACAAGAGCACACTGCTGGCTCATGGTCATCCTGCTGGCCACCAGGATCCCCAGGTCCCTTTCTCCCTCCACTGCTCTCCAACAGCTCAGTACCCAACCTGTGCTGGTACCTGAGGTTGTTCTTGCCCAGATGCAAGACTCTACATTTTCCCTTGTTATAGTTCATTAAATTTCTCCCTGCCCAGCTCTCCAGCCTGTCCAGGTCCAGCTGAATGACAGCACAGTCTGCTGGGGTGCCAGTCACACCTCCCAGCTTTGTGTCATCAGCAAACTTGCTGACAGTGCACCCTAATCCCTCAGCCAAGTCATTAATAATAAACAAGTTCTTTTTAAAAGGAGAATAATGAAGTTCTCATCAGTTGAAAAGTCTATCTCTATTGCCACAGACAAATCTATCAGTACGAAGAATAGTTTTGTCTTGGCTTACTTCATACATTTGGAGCTGTTCACACCTCACATACTTGGGAAAAAAACCAAACCCTTGAATCATTTTTTCTCTCTTTTCTAGAGGCTAACAACATGCAAAGACAGCCAGAGTAAAAACCCCAAGCACAGCATTAGACACCTGCACAGACATCTAGCAGAGGATTGGCGGGTAGGAGCAGAATGTGTAGTATTTTTCTTTCTCTGATTTGAAGATGCCAAACCCTTTTAACTTATTTGTAATAGTTTTCAATTAAAAAATAAATAGCGTGTCTGTCCCAATCAATACAACATTCAAGGCATATGCCAGAAGGGTGTAAGAGTGCTTACCTTCTAGAGCAATTGACAGGACAGAGTTTTCTACTAGCCAGTTCAGTAATCGGTCGGTATCTATTGCATTCTTCACTGACTTGGACACAGTGCTGTCTTCTATTAATTTTGTTACCTAGAAATTGCCAAATGTGAGATTCTAACAATGATTCCCACATCCATTACATATTTGCACAATTAAATCTATATAAAGCCTTACTGTGAAGCTGAAGTGTGAATTCTGAAATATTTTGAGCGCAGGAAGAGTTAGGGGTTTGCAGACCTTTTTTTTCTTGTTTGTTTTTTAATAAGATTTTTAAAGGCAAATTCCTAACCAGAAACACTTCCCTGCCATCAGTCTCCAATGCAGCAGACTCTTATTCCCAGCGTGACACAGAAAAGCTGGCCTGTGCTGCCGGGTATGTTTCCACAGACATAGTAGAAGTAGGTTATCTCAGGCTTCTGCTTGTTACACTTAAATCAGTGTCCTGTTTTTTTTATCCAATACAGAACTGATAGAGGCTCCTTGCTGTAGGGATAAAGAGTACTGCTATAGCTTTGAACTTTTATAACTACACCAAAGATATGTGGCATTTATGATTAAGAGCCAAAGAGCAGTGAGTTTTAAGTTCTCAATTTAACATCAATAACAAAGCAAAAAGTACAAAGGAAACACTCTAAAGCACTTTACAATGTCTGCAGTTAAAAATAAAAAGCCTTTATTTGGGACACTGAAATTGTACAACTTCTGGAAGGAATTGATGAATGAAAAAACTCTACAACTCCCACCAAAAATTAACTGTTCCTCTTCTACTTGGAGATAAGATTCTAGCATAAAGAGTACTGGTCCATAGGCTCTGGCTGCTAGATCCATGTCCAGTGTCCACGTACAGTAACATAATATGGTGACTGGATCAAGACACCACAATTCAGGATGGGTCCCAATCAAGTCCCATTTGGTTTCCATTCCCTTTTTCTTTCAGTGAGAGGACAATAAGGTTCATCTCATAGCATGCTCTGAAATATCAGTGCCATCTCAAAGTAAATATACCCTGAAAAGCATAGGTGACTTTTCAGAAATCAGTCTGAAATCACAGTTCTCAGAAATACATTCAAATTCTGTCTAGTTGTTTTCTAACTGGGAGGCCACAGTCCTTGCAGAGGCTGCTAATATTACAAACAACTACTTTCACAGTAACTTGATTAGAGACCGAGTTTTTGCTAAAGTGACATAATTTATCAGGAAATATTGCACCTTCGCTTTTTTGAAGGTTGTGGTTTCAATGGCTCACTAACAGTCCATCCCACCTACACACGGGCACACGCACGCAAGCACCTACGCAAACCAAACCTACTTCTTTGAGGGAATTCATTTTCGCACTGAAGTGAGGAGATTTTAACATGCGCAACAGAATGTCCAGCCGTAAGTCATCCACCACAGTTACCAGATCAGGTTGGAAGCGCATACACAGCAGTTTGATACCAGACAGGAGCTCAGGGATACTCACTAGTCTCTGTTTAAAACAAAACAAAATAAGGAGAAATAGTTGCTATCCTGGCTCAGACTTGAATGAATCACAAAGGGTAGGTTTAGTGATGCAATGCAGGTTGTTTAAGCTATGAAATGCAGCACCAGGTACGTGCTTTATTACGTGTATTACCACATGGCCTCAAGTTGCATCAGAGGAGGTTTAGACTGAGTATTAGGAAGAAGTTCTGTACTGAGAGAGTGGTTGGGCACTGGAACAGGCTGCCCAGGGAGGTGGTGAACTCACCATCCCCAGAGGCGTTTAAAGAAATGCGTAGATAGAGCACTTGATGCCATGGTCTGTGGGTTAGGGAGATGTTGGGATGAGGGCTGGGCTTGATGATCCTGGAGGTCCTTTCTAGCCACAATGATTCTACTTGTGTACTAACAGCTTGAAGACCACAACACCTTTGGTTAAAGAGGACTCTCTTGACTGATTTGGTACACTAAATCACTCTTCTATACTTACACAACCTATGCACACTTTGTAGTTTACAATTAACAATTTAAGGCTTAAGTGAAATGTCAATGCTCAAAAATTTAAAAAAGAGCTGAATGCCCAATTGAGGGTAACACAGGAAATCACAAGTTGCACAGACATTTTATTAACAGTTGTCAAACTGTCTGAAGCAAACCACTAAAGCAATGGTTCTAGGCACACAAGCTATAAGAATTTAACAAGACTGCAAGACAGGAAAGTGACTTCAAGTCAGAGAAGTGAGCATTCAGGGCACCAAACCCCCCATATTTGATAGTAACAGCAGTGAAGTATACGACAAAAGCTTATAACATTAAGTATCTACTGAGAAGGGTGTTGAATGGAATTGAGTAAATATATTGTTCTCTGTCATTCAGTCAGAGTTCAGAACAGGCTGTTTTTGCCAGTAAAGAAAGCTAATGTTCTGATCTCTAATGCCAACATTTCCAAGACACAATAAATTCCTCCTAAATATTTAATACATAAAACATTACCTTGTCTTTCAAGTCCTTCTCTTCCACATTCTGTACATATTTAATCATTTTATGAATGACTGGATCCAGCATAGGCTAGAGAACGTGAGAAAGTGCACGACAATCATTTTATGTTTCCTGAAATCAATTGCATTACTCAAACGATCTTGCTGCAGCAAAATGAAATACTTAGCAGAAAGCTCACAGTTATCTTAGACATAAAGCAACACCTATATTATACATAAAACTTTGCTGCTAAGTGTGTCCAGAAAAAGCATCAATTAAGTGACAAACTATTTCAGACCACCATAGCACAGGCTTGCCAAAAGGGACAGATGGGCTGACCTTTAAAAATGCAGCAGTTCTTAGAAGCAAGCACTCACTGAACTACCTCCTCTTCACATTAAGTGTTTCTTAAATATTTAATATCCCTTAGTACATAGGTAGGTTTTGCTAGTGAGTGCAGCAAGTATGAAGGCTGAGGTACACTGTCACGTACAAATGTACCATAGTTAATTTATGTTGATGTGTTCCACAACTTCTCCAGTGTAACCTCTCACATCCATGTGCTTGACGTCAGCCAGAAAGTTAAAAACCAAAGTCCATCCATCAGGTTAGATTCTTTTCACACTGATGAAGGTCACTAAAGGCAGTGACAAAGCTTCTCACTGTTTCAGATATTCAACTATGCATCAATGTGCTTGAAAAGTGAATCTGAATATTGTCTGAGCCCTCTATCCATCACCCTCAAGATGCCCCAAATGCCTCTTGTATTTCATGCACTGAGTTTTGAAAGCTTCTCCAAATTAGTCACCAGTTTCACACCAGTAGTTACAAACACATAAATAAACGTGTAACCCATAACAAAGGCATTTTACCTGCACTACAGAAGAGTTCAGGTATTCTGCACAAACTCCAAATGGCTGAACTAATGCAGAGATTGCCTGAAAGAAACACAGCTAGTATTTACGTGCACATGTAAGAGATCTTTTCAGAGCTAGTGTTTTGTACCTTAAAAGACAAAAGAAGGTGAATAAGTGTTATTTATCTCATACAGTAACGTCTAGCTGTTTGCTACAAATTGAATTTGACACGCAAGTCTTTTACAACAACACATGGCTCAGGAAAGAGATTTAGTCTATGGCATATAGCTCGTGTTATATACCTGTTACCATAAGTAACAAATGCCCTCCTAGTTTTCACTCATCTTGGTCCTCTCTCATCACTCTGTTCCGTCTTCTCTGTCTGATCCTCTTTCAGTCACACAAAACATCACATTTTGCCTGCTTTCCACAGCAATGAGAAGTGAATGCAATACTTAGGGTTACAACCATATGGCAAATTTCCTTCTCAAAGCTTTAAGTGGGAGAAGGCTTTTGTAAATGTGTCATACACATGTCAAGATCTTTTCAATGAACGTCTTTTCAAGTTATATCTATCATCCAGAAGTTCAACACTTAAAGGCATTTGTTTGCCAATAAATAATACCAAAATTGGTTTCTTCTCACATTGAATGAAGAACTTTGACACTGAGTGTGAACCACTGCAATCAAAGGCCTAAATTAAGTGACAATGACCCAAACTCCCTTCCTAAGCAAGGTCTCAAAAGTTCTTTCGTCAGGATTCCTATGTGCAACCTCATGTGACCTTCAGTCTGAGAGCACTCCTCCAGAGCTCTGGGGGGGATTGTTGTACTGGTACCAGAGCAAAGGTGCTGGTTTTATACGAAATGCGTAACAAAAAGTGGAAAGTCTTGTGATAGAAGCTGAACTTACCCCAAGTTCGATATCTTCTGAATTGAGCTTGGATTGAATTGCTGAAAATCCACCCAGCTCTGCAAACTGAAATAAAACGATCAGTAGTACATGAGTAAAGTATAGTACTTAATCTTTTAAATAAACTGTTATAGAAGATGCACTACTGACAGTTCCTGTGATGACAAGTATTACCCTTTACCATGCTGGATCACCACATTCAACACAAGCTTTATGTTTTCATGGGAATTCAGGGGCACATTGGAAAATACAAACGCAATCATACTTGGTACTAATTTTAACATCAATCTGTCTTGAGTAAAGACAGACATTAGTGGGGACAGCCAGACCACACACAGCATCAGCTGACTGGCCTGGCATGTTTGGCTGTGAAAGCACACTGCAGCCCAAGCTGAGCTCTTTATTTCCTCTAGTCATATCTGTCATGTTAAGGTAAAGAAGGTGCTCACGGGAAAAGGCAGCAACTCAATGAGATGTATTTAGCAAGGTCCCTTCTCTACATGCAGGCAGGATTAAAATCTTAAATTATTTTATTTGTGGATGTCAGAAAAGTGAAAAGTGGAAAAAAGAAGTGGGGAGGTAGGGTTAGAAGAAATTATCTCTGAAGACCAATGAATGTACCTACCCTGTTTACCAGATCCACCAGCCACCCATGAGGTTCCTTGAACAATTAAAACATTAACAAATTAGTGGCTACAACATCAAGGTTAACCATTTGTCTTCTGAAACAGTTTTAGACTGTCACATTAAGACCAGTAACCCACCCCTCAAATGCACAAGCTATAATTTCAAACAATACAGCCGTGTGTTTGTAACAGCTCCTCTACCAATCATGTAGCTGGAGCTCTGATGCCAATGAGAATCAACCATCCTTTCTTTTTTGGACTCTGATTGACATCACTGACCATGTGCTGTGGCTGCTGACTCACAAACAACTATATTTATAACACGTTAGCAGCCTGGAATGTTACTAAAGAACCCTTCCCAAAACAACAGATGTGTAATTTTCTTTCTATGGACATAAACTTCTTTTCTGATGCAGAGATCAGTGCCACCAATGCTGTGTTAGATCCACCCATCTAGAACAATTGTGACAAGAGTGTTCAAACCTTCCAAACTGCCTTCTTGCTAGTGTGCCTGACTTGGAGATACCCTATTCTTGGCTGTCAGGAAAGCAGGAATTCTCTGACAAACTGTACATTTTCAGTGATCCTGTTTAGTTCCTGCTGAACAGCCAAACAAATATTGGTCGTTGGATACAACTGCCTGATTGCTCTGCTACTTTAGACATGAAAGTACGGTGACTTCTAAATCCAGCTTCGAATAGAGAACTGGGACAATTTCAGAAGAAAAATTCATGTCCACACACTAACATACACTGAAGATATGTTTGCTGTATTTCTTGGTGACACATTTAAACTTTTTTTTATTAAAAATGCCCTCTAATCAAACAATCTTTTCTGAAACAAAACACATCTACCCTAAAAAATAGAGTTTAAGACAGGGCAATGCTCACCTTCTGAAAAGTGGATATGGGCGACACAGCATGCATGTTTCCTTCCCCAAACACTTCTGCCCAGTTTCTCTGGCATACCTTCATTCGATTCTTGAAATGATACTCATTGTCAGGGTTAAACGCCTTGAAAGAAAAGCCCACAGCAATGAAATGCTTAGGCAATCTCAAAACTTATCTTGAAAATGTTTAGACTTTTTCAGCTGAGAATTCTCCTAGCAGACAGTTAAGAGATCTAGCAAAAAAAAGTAAGTTTAACAGAAGGCCCCTGCTCCCACCTTTCAATTCTCACTGCATAAAGCACTCCGAACCTTTTATTCTGTGTAGACATTACCCAATACTTAGGGGAGCCAGCTATCCATAAGAGGGAGAGATGAAGTCAAAGTACCAGTTTTAAAAAATAAGCAGTCAAGTGAGAGCAGAAAGTTCTGAAGAGCACTCATCCCTTTATAGGGGTTAAAGATCTGCAGCAAGCAATGGCTGCAGACTGTAAGGCAACACACAACCACATGAACAGGTAGAAATAAAACATAAAGAGCACAAATATGAAATGCCAAATACCCAAATATTAGAAACTGCATCAGAGAGTCAAATACCATTGTAAGCACGCCGAGCAGGCCCACAGGAATGGGATCTTGTTTTACTCTTTCTGCAACCAGGTCCACTAGCAGCATAAGCATGTTATATATTCCTTCATGGATTTCAGTTCCCCATTTATGAACTGCACTGGATGTCAACAGCTAAAAAGATAACCACAAATATACTTTTGAAGATTGAGCATAATCACAAAGCAGGAGAAATTTAACAACCTGGAGACTGTTTTCAAAGTAAATGTTTCCTTAGAGTGTATCAATCACTCCTTAGCTACTCTTCCCACACTAATGGCTTGAGAGTTAATTAAATTTGTAATTTAACTGAAGAACACCTTAAATCACAATTTATGACAGAAAATAAAATGTACTGAAGCACACTGTTTTCCATTTCCACACACTAGTAAAGATTGTAACCTTTGCAAAGAACAACTCACATGAAACTCATTTGCTTGCAGACTGAACCCACACAACTATTGCATCTTAGAGCAGAAGGACCACAAGGCTGCACCGATTCAGCTGCAATAACCATTTACCAATTCACACTTTGAGCACTTCCCATTAGAAAACAACACGCACCGTGAAGAGAGGGGTATTTAGTGCCACTTTCCCACCTACTGAAACCTGTTCTTTAAATCTGGTCTAATGTGGTTGTTGATGACCACATTAGGACGTTACACTTTCATTTGCGAACTAAATGTAATTTCTGATGGCTGTGTCTGAACATCAGCAGTTATAAACCTTTAAATACTTTGAATGCAATTACTTTTTAGGCCATTTACAGTTTCTTGCAAATATTTAAGCACATTCTAATTTGGCATGTTCTGCTTAGATTTCTATCCTTCTGGAGGAGTAACCTACACAGTTTATTTCTGAGAGAACAGCCAATAAGGCATATTGGGCATTAAGCACTGAGGAGAAAGGCAAGTTCTAAACAGATCATGAAAAGATATAAAAAAGACTTTAGCAATGGTCCAGAGCAGAATGAATAAACAAAATCTCATTCTGACTTGCCACTACAGAATCAAAGAACTACAGAGGCTGGAAAAGACCTCTGAAATCATCAGTCCAGCCCGAGACCTAACATCATCATAATCACCTAGGCCATGGCACTAAGGGCTACATTCAGTCTGTTCTTAACTCCAGGGATGGGGACTCCACCACTGCCCTGGGCAGTCCATTCCATTCCATTGTCTGATCATCCTTTCTGTGAGGAAGTGTTTCCTAACTTCCAACAGCTAATGGCTGTTTCCAAGGATCTTCGGACCTTATGTTCTTCACTGAAGGAAAAGAACTAAATAAAGAAGAGCTATGTGCCAGACTTGGCCAGCACTGCAGAACTGGGACTTGGATTCTAATCTAGAAAAACAATGTAAGTATGATTTTAATCTAAGAACCCATTTACCAGTTTCTGAAGTCTGCATTACAAAACACTATTTACACCATGAAAAGCAGCAAAGAATCATTAACTTGGTCTACTGTATCTACTCACCTTTTTAAAGGCTTCAGGCATGCATCTGTCCATGAATCTCTTGCAATTCTCATCAGAATCACAAAGACCTACATAGAAAAGAGAGTGCTTTTTTAAAAAATAAGATAGCTTAGGGAGCTCACAACAAGTTTCCGGAAACACCAACCAAACCCAGCAGTAATAAATGTACTACTGCTGATGCTTTTACAGCCACAAACGAGCGTGAATGAAGACAACTTGCCATTTAGAAAGAATAAGTTTCCCAGTGTTGCATCTTTGACAACTTCTTCAAGCATTATTAGTACTTCTCTTCTGTAGCTTACACTACCTTCAGATCATTTCTGATGCCTCATAGCCTTCATCCCAAACAAAATCTATTTACAGGCTTTTAACACAGGTAAGAAGCACAGAACCACCATAACATCTTCCATTTCTCTGACAAGTTACAACACCCCCTCAGCAATCAGGCATGATGGAAAATCTACTCTAAATTCTCATTGTCTTTCAGTTGTTGGGCCTATTAACTCCAAAGGACTGAATACAGAGAAGTCAAATTCAGGTCTAACACAGTATGAGCATTTCACTAGGGAAAAACAACCAGTGATACAAGTGTGGCGCAGCATGGATTTAGACGAAATCTTGTTTTTATGAATGGAAAATAACCAGCACAATGAAAAAAAGAGCCAGTAATTCAGCTCTGAAAAACAGTAATTCCTACAATCATTAGAACATAAAGAAACATGTGCTCCATTTAAAAAACAGCTTCAATAAACAAATTACTTCTGAGATAAAAACAACAAAAAAAAAAAAGACTGACATTGTGTCCTTGTGTTTACAGCACCGGGCAGAACAGTTCATTATTAACCACTTCCGGAGAGACCGGATCACTCTGCAGGGTGCTAAGTAAACAGCTGCAACACTATTCCAAAAGATACAACTACCCATCATAACGTTTGGAAACTCTTTTGTGCAAATAACCTTTACACATAAAGAGACAGAACTTACCCAGTCTTGCTAGGTAGGTGGATGCAATTAGGCACTTGCCTAGAGACTCTTCTCGCTTGTAGGGTATGGACCAGTGATCTGTTAAAACTCTGCTCTCCAGCTCGTATAAGTTTGTTGTTGGAAACTCAATGCCTTCACCGGAGCAATTCCCATTTTCATCGTTTTTCTGTGAAGAAAAAGGAAGTTAAAGTGAAACAATTTCTTTTTTCTCTCTCTCCTAGAGACTTCAAAGGATTTAGTGGCAGTGCTTGTAACAAGCAAGTCAAATTCTCAGCAGCCCTAAGGCTGCCAGTGTTTTTCTGAAGTAGAACTTACCATTTCAATTCAAACTGAAGGGATTACATACTTTTATGCATTTGTGTAGGGGATAACTACAATGTTTATGTAACTAATTGCTAACTAATTGCCTATTTAGTGGCAAATCTTATTCCTTGGCATACCAGATCCTAGAGCCAAGTGGTAAGTACTTCCAAGTCCCTTTGAGATTGCAGAGTACAAGCCTTAATCTTCACAGATTTGCATCTTAATCTTCTGTTCAACAGCTGCTGAAGAATATGGAATACTTTGTTCCACAGGAGGCAAATTTCATTGCTCTCCCACCCCACCACATTAAGAAACAAAGATACTAATCTAGTAAATCAGGATTTACTAGCTAGTTATCTCAAGAATAGTTAACATCTTAAAAACAGCTGTCCAACAAGCAAACTGCAATTGTCCTCCTGCAGTCCAAACAAGTTACTGGAAAATGTCCTAGGTGGCAGAGGAAAAAGAAAAGTTAAGCTTCACATGTTTCCTCGCCAGTGCCACTGAACAGTGGCTAAGTCTGTGTGCAAGCACAACACAGGACATTCTCTGCTACGTGCAATACAAGGTAACTCGCTGGCAGCACCAAATGAAAGAGTAGACAAGTTATCAATTTATTTTCTTTTGTTTATTTGTTAACTTCACAGTGGCTACCCAAGGTGTCCAACAGCTAACATGCACCAATTCTCTGCCTAAGCAAGAGCAGGAGACAGGACAGAATGCATGGATTAGGCCTGGCAGCAACCAGGAGCAACTGTCAGAGGAAAACATGAGTGCAGTGACAGTAAAAAGATCCTTAAAAGAGAAATCAGAAATGTGTACAGAGGAAGAAGAAGCAGGAAATGCTTTCAAATGTAAAAACTAAATGAAATTAGGAGGGTGAAGGGAACAAAGAGAAAGGAATAAACCAAGAGTGAGAACTCAGCAGACGTGGTATACAAAGAATGGAATCCATGTATACAGCCAAGCATGCTTCCAGCTCACTTCACTTGCTATGTGCAGTGTTAGACATGTTTATTAAAAACCAAGTGTGTCGTATTTGCTTACATAATGATTCAACGGCGTTAAGCCAAGGAACAGCAACTGTATCGAGCTCAGCCTTCAAAGTTCACTGGTGCAGGTGAGGATGGCACACAGTGAGTGTATTTGCTAACTGCTTCTGGGGAGCAGCAGTAAGATTTGTAGGACTGTAACACAAAACAGTGCTCAGAAAAAAAGCCACATCAGTGTTTGGGAAATAAGGTATCAGCTTTCCCTAATGCTCCACAAAACATTTAGCCCCAAGTTTGTCATTATGGGAAGGGGTACTTTGAGAGATCTGAGCATCAGCTTCTGAAACTGTGGTCAGCTGAGCCAACACTGGGCATGAAGTCTAACCTAATCCACATCTATCTATCTACATCACGCCCTGTTTAAACACTTTCTGGTCTGGAAATGTTTATATAATGTATGAAATTACACTGAAATAATTTAAAAGTTTTCTAGGAAATAGCCTGTTATACTAAATACGCAAACAAGAGTTAAGTCTAGAGCCTTTGTAAAGGACGCTCACCCAGAACACAAAACCATCTCCTGCAGAACATAGAAGTGCAGTTCTAATAAAAACCCCTACAGTAATGGTAAGAGAATGATTAGTCTAATAAAGGTAGACTGACAAAAAGATAAACACCTAACTGGGGTGCAGTACTGGGGACACTGCCCTAATAACAATGGGAAGTATTTGCCTGAAAGGAGCATGTCTCTGGCATGTATGACTAATTAAAGTTGACAAGTTTTGCTTGTCAGCTTTCTGCCTGGAAACTATCAAACGTAATTATTTATTAATTTTAGAATATATACAAGTAGCTTCATGGCTACTGTGAAACCTGCAACAGTCTCAAATAAACACCTAGGTTGTTTAAAACTTACATTCACTGAAGAGGCCTCTCCTCGAGTCCTGGGGGCAGTGTTGGGCCCCTCACTTCAAGAAAGACATTGAGAGACTGGAGTAAGTCCAGAGGAGCAATGAGGCTGGGGAAGGAACTGGAGAGAATGTCTGGTGAGGAGAGGCTGAGGAAGCTGGGGGTGTTTAGCCTGGAGGAGATTCAGGGGTGAGCTTCTCCCTTTCTACAACTCACTGAAGGGAGGTTGTAGTCAGGTGGGGGTCCGGCTCTTCTCTCAAGCAACTAACACCAGGATGAGAGGGCAGGGCCTGAAGCTGCCAGGAGAGGGTTAGGCTGAATGTTAGGATGCTCTTCCTCACAGAAGAGTGATCAGACCTGGGAATGGTCTGATGGTGGAGTCCCCATCCCTGGAGGTGCTGAAGGACAGACTGGATGTGGCAGTTAGTGCCATGGTCCATGGTCTAGCTGATGTCATGGTATCATGCTAAAGGTTGGGCTTGACTATCTTAGAGGTCTTTTTCAGTCTCAGAGATTCTGTGATTCAAGCCATTAATAAATGTAATACTCTGCATTTTTTTGAAGATTACTTTTCTGCCCAGTTTACTTCAGACAGAATTTTGTTTCTTACAACATATCTAGTATGAGTAACAGTCTTTTAAAACATATTTGCTGCTGTTTACGTAACTAGAGTCTTTCTATAAAAAAACCAAACAGACAAACCAAACAAACTGTCCACTAACTTTTAAATCTACTTGTGTGCAGCTCTTAAAAGTGAGGGATTTGTTAACAGCAGGTAGCAGCTGCTGCAGCAAGGTGCAATGTCAGCTCAGCTCTTGCATAATTTTGTTGGCTCACTGACCAACACAGCCTGAAGTTCTTCCTTGCTCTGTTGACTTTCACAAACCAACACATCACAGCTCTGAAGAGGCAACCACAGTTAACACTTTGTAACTAAACGGAGTTAGGAAATGGCACTCCAGACTCTAGAGAATGGGAGCTGCACATGGAATAAATGCTTTTAGACAGAGTATCACAGTAATGATAAGGTTGGAGAAGACCTTACAGATCATCCAGTCCAACCTAAATCCAAATAAACCAAGTAAACCTAACGTCTAGATCATGCCACTCAGCACCTCATGCAGCCTAACCTTGAACACCTCCAGGAACGGCGACTCAACCACCTCTGTGGGCAGCCCATTCCAAAACTGGATCACTCTTTCAGTGAAAAATCTTTTCCTTTTAATGTCAAGTCTAAACCTCCCTTGATGGAGCTTAAGACTATGACCTCTAACCTATGCATGAAGGTAAATGGCACACAAGCCTCACAAAAACTGGCTTTCTGGGTCTCTTGGGATCATGTATCTTCTGAAAAAAAAAATAGAGGTATACATATAACCCCTCTCCTTTCAAATACATGACTTAAGAATGGTGTCTGCCAGTTGATGATGACCTAAATGAGGACTGTGCAATTCTGGCTGAGCAGACTGTCAGTGGACTGGTACCTGACATTTTAAGGATTTGTAGGCAAGTTCTCCACCAGCAGAGTAGTAAAAATCAAAAGAAACTACTCCTGGCAGCTGACAGCTCATCCAAAGATAAACCCTCTAGAAGTGTACGAATCACTTGCTTTCTGAGATAGGGAATCATGATGCACATCATGCATCCTGTGATTATTCTCTCTTCTGCAGCTGAAATCTTGAAACCAAAACACATGTGCTGGCAAACCTTTATCTTCCACACTTCTGATATATCACAAAAGCTCTGAAGAGCCCCCCATCCTAACAGTCCTGACTCTTTTGGCTTATTTTCAAAGGTGTTAAGACAGTTATATCCAAACACGCACACAAAGGCTCCCAGGAGACATAAACATCCTTTCACCAGCAGACTGAAGCCCTGCTTCAAGATTCTCACTCGAGGGACCCAGTACCTCCCTAAGCTGTTTGCAAGGTTGAATAAACAAAATTCATTAAATATCTGATCAATAAAACACTGCAGAACTCTGTAGTATAAAATCTGCCAGGGAAGACTATCCCAGAACAAAGATTAATTTCTTTTACAAATATAAATTAACTTTCATTTCCAAAAGGTCACAGCTCAAAAGCTTCAAAATGTCTTTCTGCAATATTCAGCTAATTAACTCGTCACACCCTGTTTAACTCCAGCCACGCATGTTTACCACACTAGACACTTTACATAAAATAACAAGTAGTTTACAAAAGTGATCCAGTGCTAATTGGCAGTCTTACTAATGAAATTACAGGCAAATTATAATTTAAATTTGTTAATTTGATTTTGATGGAAGGCTACAAACAGAATGTATTATCACCAGAGTTAAGTCATTACAAGCTCTTGAATCTACTCTAACATGAGATGGAGTCCTGAAGTCACATCCCTTTCAACAAGCAGTAAGACTTTCTCTAAGATACTAGCAGATCAAGCAGTTCCACTTCACTCTCTTGTGGTAAACGATTTTCACTAAATTATCAGTATTTTATAGCCAAGAAGAGATGCTTCACCCTATTGTTAAAAACAATCTGTATTTTGTTACTGTGTACCTATCAACAGGACCAGATTTAATTCTTCTGAAAAGCAGTAACGGAAAAAACACTTTAAAATCACTATTGGAAGCCAAAACTTATAGGTCCACCTTCTTTTTATCAAACGTATTGTGTGATGAGGAAATTAACTTCTCAATGCTTCAGCTTCCCCACCTGTAAAGTCTCAAGAGTGATACCTGCTGGTGCTGCAGCACATTTCACTAGCATGGGCAAGGTGGAGGCAATGTATGACAAATACATAAACACTCATAAACCAAGACAAGAGCATTTCTCTGATCTATCAAGCTCATTAATCCGTGGGAGAAGCTATGAATTCTGAAGTCATGACTTGACAGTTCCTCCATGTGCTAGACTACTGATTAAAGCAGCTTTTCCTTTCATGCCTGGATGTCAATTCTTTCTTCTTAATTAACTCCTAACATGATACACAGTTACCTAGAACTGAAGCACGGGGGTAAGAATTAAAAGGCTTTCAAATAAATCAAAGCTACCACCTTGCACTTACACTTGAACATGCTGTGCTTGAGGTATTGAGTGTTTAAAAATAACCATTACATTTTCATACCTCTAATCTACTTGGCTTCTTATATACTGGTGCTGCAGGAGCTTAAAGAACTTCTTTATACTCATGTTAAGTAGCAGATGTGGGAACAAAATTGGAGAGTATTTCCCAGTTGCCTATTCAAACTCATTCAACCCACACTGCTAAGAGCAAAGCCTGATACCCCCGTTACGAATATAACAATGTTAGCAAGGCTCAGAAAACAGCATGATAGATGGAATTCCCATATTAAGTTTCTTATTTGGCAATAAGAAAACCCACTGTGATTTCCTAAATGTTTTACTTATGAACAGACATTTATTTTCCAAGTACAGTTATGGTTTTTAACTGGTTTAGGTCCTAAACAGAGCATCTTGCCTTTGAACCTTCATCAACAGGAAAATTTCTATGTGCAAATTCCCTGAGGGCAGCGACAGGCAGGAATGGTTTTCGTTACTCACACTCTGCTAAGAGAAAGTAAGGTTGTTGGGGAGATGCAAGGATGCTTTCTTTTACTCTTTTTGCATTGAAATTATGCTTTTTAGTTCAAATTTTTCCCATGCACTACCTTACACAAGCAAATGCACTCTCTCCAGAAAAAAAAAATTAGTATTTCATCAATTTAAAATAAAGGAATGGTGCTCGTCTCATTAAAGGAAAATAAATCCATGTTACAGAATCCACCAAAACTGAAGCTGATTTGGACACTCACCATAAAGACATGCTAAGAAAATTCTCGTTTATTTATATGAATGCTCTCACAGAAGGTTTTGGATGCTGACCTTAACTGAAGAGTAGCACAGGTGCTCTAACAAATGCATGGTTACACCAAAACCTTTTCAGTAGTTTTAAAGGATTATAACAAACCAACCACAAAATTCCCACATCTCCCTGTCATCTCCCCTATCTCTCACAGCCAAGAACCGCATAAGATTAGGAATGAGAACACAATATGAATTTGAACAATAAATATGAATTTAGACAAGTTAGACACGAACTGGGATCTTCTCAAAGCACTGCTTGTACTAGTCTCCCTGATTTTTAGGCTGATGGTGTGAGGTAACTCAGCACTACTGCCCAAAGTACAAGCCTAATTGCTCAGAGATAAACACAGCAGTAAGCGTTACAGAAAAACAAAATAAATTGAGCCTCTGTAAGAATCACAGTTGAAAAGATCTATTCAACCTTAAAAGAAAAAAAAAAGTCTTTGCCCTGTACACTGCTACTGCCTACTGTAGTATTCAGTAAACTCAGAGGTAGACAGATTCACTACAATCACTTCTAGCAGTGTAGTTTGAAGTTTGATAACTACTTGTAGGTGAGAGAGAGGTCACAGGAAGCAGTGTTAAGAATGCCATTCATAAGGACCCAAGAAAACACTTTACTGGCATGTGTTTTCAGTATTGTCTGTGGTCATACGTCAGTAAAACACCAACTTGTTCCATCAGCCTAACTACAAGCAGCCACTCTGAGCTGATGCCATTATTCCTCCCAACCCCTGAGTTTCCATAAGGGCAAACCCCATGCTTATTTTCAAGTAACTCAAAATAACTTGGTGTGGTGCGTGATAAACATTGTGCTTTAATACAATGCAGCAATGAATCAAAAACGCTTAGCATTTCAGGACTTAAAATTCAGCCAATGCTTGTGTGTTCCTGTGCCAAAACACCAGGCTTTAATAGAGAAGTGCTGCAGAAACACTAGATAAAATATTTAGTGTAATGCTTCAGTGACCAAAGGTCAGGCTCTGAAAGAGAGAATTCATTTAGTGACACTGCTAAACACTCATCTATCCTTCTGTTCTAGGGATGCACACTAATGGACAGCAAAAGACAGAAACTAGAACCAACAGAGCAGCTGACATGGAGTTTGAAATCCAAGTTCTACAATGTATAATGACAAAACTGTGATTAACTAATAAGAAAAACCTTTCAGCGCCTCTCAAAAGCACCCTACCGGGCAGCAACAAAATCCAGAACCGCTGTAATGCAGCAAGCAAGATCAAGTGGCAAGAAACATGGAGCACGTTGGATTAATTAATTTTAATTTGGCTCTTAAAGCATAGCCGAGACACACATACCAAAGACTAGTCCTACGGCAGCACAAATACGTGGTTTTTTTCAAAGTAAGAGCTTACAAAAGAAACAGGCACTTCCTTTCCATCTTTGCCCTCCTCACACAAAGAGCTACTGTTCCTTAATCCAAAAGCAATCCAAATGATTTGCTGGAATTAACTTCTAACACTGTCTAATTTGTTTTTATTCTCATTCTTCCTCAGTACTTCACTTCCTTATTAACCAGCTGCCACAGAAGAGCACTGTAAACTGGGAAGATGACCAGAAAATGCCTCCAGATAACATTATACCAAAGACAGGACTTCCTGCCCAGCTGAGAAGTTGGCTACAGAGTTGTCTCCCGTCTTTGCTGACCACACAGGCATCACCTTCACTGATGAACCAGTAATTACAAAGTGCTTGTCTCAATCTGAAGGTTACTCTGTCAACCACATTACATGTGTTTATATTTATAAATTACATGAGTTTAAACATTCTTTGACACAAAGACTATATTTACAATTAACCAACCGGATAATCTCAGGATTATCCCTAGTTTTCCCTAGCTCTGTGTTGCATTGCTAATAGTCTGTACTATCTCAAGAATATATAAAGCCAAGAATGCATGAACATAACCAGAATCTAAACAGACCAAAGCCCCCAATATTTGAAAACAGTGATGCTGAAAACCAGGAGTGCTAAAATACTAATTCCACTTGACATTCTGATGGCACCCAGCCAGGGAGCTCATTGCCAGAATCTACCACAGAGCTTTATTTGATTGCTTAATTGTTTTACAAGGCCAATTTCAAGACAAGCCACACTGTAAAACTTCCACACAAGAACACCAGACAGACTTTTGCGAAGTTTGCCACTACTTACAAAACAGCTAAAGAGATGGACTTGAAAATGTACAAAATTGTAGCGTGAAATTAATCTCAGGTGTTTGAAGGCAAACAAATCAATAAATAAATGCAGCTCCTCCTACTATTAAAGGGTCAAAGACTCCACAAGCCGCATGTGCTAGCAATACACATCCCAATATCCTCCTTTTACAAACCAAAAGTTAAACCCCAGGTTGTTGCACACCCACTGTAACACAGCACATCTATGGCAGAGCTGCTTTCCGTCCTGTGCTCTAACAATGAGGAGAGTCAGGGTTTTGAAGACCACAGTTCTGCAACATGACTAGAGAGAACATTCCTGCACTGTTAATCACTAGTTACTGAACATAGTTTCTTCTACAGAACCTCCTTCTCTTGAAATCCAACAGCACCACCAAAGCATTACTGGATAGGTTCTATAAACCTTGTCCAGTAAAAGCTGGTGTATATGAGCTTCTGATCCAGTTCAATTCAAATCAAATAAATAAATCCAAAGAGCACGTGCTAAAGAAGGCAGGAATAGCTAGAAGGTAATATAAGCTATTCATCACCCAAAAGGTCATAGTAATGACTCTCAGAAGCTGTTTAAAAACAAATGAAATCTGTTTTAGTAAAGGTTATACGTGCAATATTTTATGTGTAAGTGGGTTCCTACCCTTTACTGCAATTTTAGCTTCTCTGGTCACAATTCCCACTTTCTTTACCTGCTCTTCTCCATCCCATTCCCCCACCCCATGATAATCAGCACTTGAGGTACTCATGGCAATGCATTTACACACTGACAGACACTGTCATCACATTCATACTTTAAATTATAATGATTTAGCAGCAGTTTATGAAACAGCTTATCTGTCAGTTGCATGACAAGATGAGCATCCCATCCCTCCACCTCCCTGCATAGAATCACAGTGTAAAAATCTGCCTAAGGAATAAACACAGAAATCCCAGACTCTTGTCAAAATGCACTGAAGATTTACATCAGCTGACAGACACAAGTTATGTCAAATCTCTCTCTTGCTGAAGCTGCGGATCTCAAAGTGGTCTGGCACTACACAGGGCAAAACTTCAAACCAAGTGTAAAAGTGAAGTTGAACTTCCTGATATTTCAGAAAGGCTGCACACGTGAACATAAACCCCTACTTTGTATTTGCAAGTGTCTGTTTTTCTTTTCACATGTTACTGGTCATGCCAACAGCATCAATGGCGTAGGCACAGTTACTCATTTAAAAACAAATCCGCTCTATGCTCTTCGGAGGACATTAACCTGCTGAAAGTGAAGTTTCCACACGTGTGAAAATGAACTGATGTATGTTTTCATTTCAAGTTTCACACAGCAAGTGTACAGCGTGTGTTGAGCCAGATCACAGCAGCTGTCTTTCTTTGAGGATGGTTATTCCCAATTCAGGTTTGTGTAAGGTTTCCAGACATCCATGAACAGCAGCAGTCTGGACCACTCAAAGAGGATTCACATTGGTTTTACGATCCTATCTAAAGAAGACATGTTTTTACTGGTATAATATGTATCTGGCGGCTGTGCTATTCTCAAAGACAAGCCTTCCTTTGATCAACACACTTAATGAACAGAACAGATTCTAACATGATGTAAGCGAAAACAAATAGGCATCTGCTAACATAATGGATTCATTACTGATTAGGGAAAATGTAAAGTGTTTAATCACTCATAAATCTGTTGTTGTATGCATGATAAGCCACACTCAGCCAAAAAGATGATGTAAATATTAAGTACTAAACTCTCACACATAGATTGTGGAGAATGACTCAAGCTTTCTTTTTATTTTTAAGTAGGTCTGGACAACTTTATTTAAGGGACAGTTACTCATGACTGTCCTCTTAGTGTTTGTTGATACATAAAAATTAAACCAGAAACCTAACACACCGCTACCTTCTTACTACATAAAAACTGGAATTATGAGGAGGAATACACACTCTAAGAGCTTCTAGAAAGACAGATGACACAGATAATAAAGTATATGACTACAGTTAAGAACACAGCTCTTTGTACAATGGCTTTCTGTACAGCTTCATATGCCATAAACTTGTGCCAAATGGAAAACTACTTACTGATGAACCACCTAAGTCATACTTGTAGTTTAACAAACATAGCTCTAGACTACATTCAAAGAAAAAAACGACCAAGAACAGCTCACATATATTACCCTCCTTCCCTTTTAAAAAAGGATATGCCAAAAGCTGTTAGGTTGGTACTGCAAAATGAGGCAAGCACAGGCAGAGATCCTATGTCTGGAGACTTTATGGGTATATCTCCTATATTACAAAAGTACCGCTTCGCATACTTGTGCGGGAGTCGTCAGATGCTCATGTGCAATGAATCCAACCACTACACTGAGGCCTGAATTTATACAGAAGTTTCATATAGCCAGACACTTCAGTCCTTCAATAATGCTTACTTTGTGCAGTCATTTACCTACATTGGAATGCTTTGGTTTCTCTCCTGTGGGTTAACAAGAACATAAGTCAAAGCAAACAGGAACATGAGTGGCAAAGGAAACTTTAACGTGTAAATTTTATCAGATCTACAAGATGAAATAATAGGGGGGAAATTGTCTTAGGAGTTGACAAAGCATCATTTGCAATAGGAGCATGAGAGGAAAATAAAATGCTTCCTTCAAGTTTACACTGACAGCTTCTCTTCAAATGTCAGCCTAGACTGTCCTAGCCATAACTATACCCAACCATAATTATATCTGACAGGAAAATCCACCCTCTTGGTGGCTACAGAGATCGGGACGCAAGCAAACAGAACCAACTCCCGACCCTTCAAAACAAAGGTCAGAAACCAGTTCCCCTCCTGCTTCAATCACTGAAGAGCCGCTCCTCTTCTCCAGGGCACACATGCCGTCCCTAGATCACCTTACGCCACAAGCATGCATCATCAGCTTATATGAGGTAAGGATCTAACCCAGTTAATTCAGTGAACAGGATCATGTATCTTTATTCTGGCAAGTCCAACCTTCACTCTACCATGGATACGGATGATCTGTGCAAGTGCAGGAATGTACTTGAAGATATCTGCTTGTATTCTTCACGTGCATGTATATATTTAGAGATGCACACGCGTATAAAGACACTTTTGGCACAGGAAATCCTCAGGATACTGTTCCCTGAAGCCTGGGAGGGTACATGAGTTTCCTTAGCTTTATTCACACGCTTAAGTATCTGTTATTCACCACTGGAGAGAGAGATTACACAAGGTGGCCCTTTGGTACCGCACAGCAGGGCTGTTCTTCTGTTCTCACCCCCACAAATTCCACAGTCTGGACACTATTAATTAACTTTTGTCAGAGGAACACCCCTGGAAGTTTTGGGAAAAAGACCTGTAAGAGGAGGAGGCTTTATGGGTAAGCACTAGCGGAGTATCCCAGGCAGTAGGGAAAGCACTTGTATCTGCCGTTGGCTGAAAAGTTCTGTAAAATGATGGAAGACAGCAAGGCAGAAAAGGAGAGAAACTGGGAAAGGCTGGTATTCTCCAGCACGTCTATCTACTTTGTGTCCATCTGGAACTACACAGCTGTAAGTTATGAGTTAAAGCCTTTCTTTTGAGAGCACTTGAGCTTGTGTTCCCATTTCAAACCTTAGCCTTACCGTACCTCAATAAAACTGTGCACAAAGTACTACTCAGACCGCGCTTTCCTTCACATTGTGCCAAGAGTTTTAAAAAAATTAATAATACTAGCCAGTCTACAGTCACTGGAATTATGCAAGAAGGCATGGCGGGGGGAGGGGGTTGGCAGATAAAAAATTCAGTAAGGCTCCGGTAGCCACACACATTCCTAAAATGCCAAGGAAAACCCCGGGTGCGCTTCACCTTGCTTCGATCGCAAACCGCGGCGGGCAGGGAAACACCCCGGCCCGAGGCTGCCAAGGCTCCCTCTCGCCGGACACAAGGCCCCGCGGCAAGGTGGCTCCGGGAGCTCCCACTCGCCCCGGGCTGACAGTGCCCTGCGGGCAGGCGGGCCGCAGCTCACCTCGGTCTCCACCACTTCGTGGTAAGCGGGTGGCGGGTCGAAGCCACCGCCTCCTCCTCCACTTCCGCCGCCGTCCCCGTCGCGGGGTCCCTGTCCGCCGGCGGGAGAGCCGTGTCCGCCAGGCGGGCCCTGCCCGCTCTCCATAGGCTCGTAGCCGCCGTAGTGGAGACCGGGTCGCTCGTTGGTGAGCAGCGCCACGGCCTCGTTGATGTCGTTCTTGGCCAGGCGCAGGGCCTTGCGGATGGCGGCCGCATCCGAGAAGCCCATACAGAGCAGCGTGGTCATGTGCTGCTCCTCCTCGCTCTCCATGGCCGCGCCAGGGGAACCGGGGGAGGAGAGAGGGAGGGGGAGCCGCGAACCGAGGGGCGCCGGGCTCAGGCGCTTCTTGCCCCGCGCGCCGCCATGTTGCCGGCAGCGCCGCTCCCTCCCCTCCGCTGCCGCCGCCCCCGCCTCCCCGCGCGCGCCCTCTCTCACACACACACACGCGCGCCACCCCCTCCGCTCCGCCCCGCCCGGAAGCGGCCGCCGGCGCCTGGCCGGGAAGCGGCACGAGGAGCCCGCATCACATGACAGGGGCGGGCGCCGCTAGCCCGCGCGGGAATGGGCGTGGGGCGGCACGTGAGGGGTGAGGGGCGGCCGTCGCCATAACGATGGGAGCAAGGAAGGCAGGGGCTGAGGGGGTCACGTGAGGGGAGCGGCGTTGACATAGGAACGGCCCCAACGGGCCTGGCGCGGGCTGTCTGCGTCGGCCCGTTGCGGGGCTGGCACCCCCAGCCCCTGTCCCACCTGTAATTACGGCTCTTAGGAGTGAATGAGGCGCGCTCTCACAGGAAGCACGACGGGCCCGGCGAGGCGGGAAAGTGCGAAAATGCCTGTGGGCAGGTTGTGGCCCGGCTGGGCCGGGCCGGGCCGGGCCGGGCTGGAAATTTTAATTTTAAAATTAAAGATTATTTTTTAACACTGTGAAATATCTGTGAAATTGGCTTTTTGCCAAAAGAGGATACAGCTTTGCTAACCTTTAACTTCTAAGAAGGAGCTACCATATAAGATTAGGAGAATGCCTTTTCCGAGGTTATAAGGGATGGTTTTAATGCAAAACCAAGTTCCGGCCCCACCCCTGCCCATGCTTCATGGAACCCCATGTTGGGAATAACCTCCAGGACCGTTTGGTCTCACCTTGAGCAAAGGCAGATGCAGGCAAGATGGCGGCTCCTGTTGGGGCTCCTGGACAGCGAGAGCAGGGATGAAGGAGGTGAGTGGTGGTTGCTTGATCTGGCCAAGTTGTACCCAGGAGAACAAAGCAAATGCAAAATTCAAGTGCCCAAAGCAGTAAATAAGTCGCATATATTTCTTAAACATGCTTAGTGAACCAAGCTCATTAGACAATAGAATCAGATCTGGATAGATCTGATTGGATCTGGATCCTCCTGGCCATCTCCCAGACAAAATTTATTGTATCTTTTTAGCAGTGTCACTTCTATATCCAGAGAAGATGAGGAAAGAGGTGCAGGTTTTTAAGATCAGTGCTGGTATCTGGGTATATTTGTCTTTGGAGGCTGATATGTTTCAGCAAGCTGTTTTGTCTTAACACCGGCCAACATCACTAAAAGCACTGGGGTTAGGAATCTAGAAATGGAGGTCTTAGAAGCAAGTCACACTCAGCAAAAGGAAACTTTCAATTAGTAAGAAACACGAACAGCATCTTGGTGTCTAACCTGTGTGAACTTTCAGAGCTTCTGAGTTTGTAGGAAGACACAAAACTGATGGATCAGTGTGCTGGACTGGCAAAGCTTGGGGTTAATTTTTAGATTGCAGTATGCCACTGATGGTCTTGTATTCTTTATTTACTGATCCAAAAGGTAATCACAGCTCCTTCATTTCTGAATTTTTTTCTTTTTTAGGCTGACATTTGGTGGAATGGAGTTAATGTGCATATGACTGAACTTCAGCTTCTGGATCTAAGGAAGGCCTTTTGTTCACGTGGATCCTCAATCATGAAATAAATTGTTATGACTCAAGCTTGGCAGGATTCAGAGGAATTCCAGCACTGCAAATGCATTTGATTAATATGCTGAGTATTGATTCATGGCTTGCTCATGTGACTGACATTTCAATGACACTTTCTCAATTTGGAAGCATGTTATAAGTAATGAATTAATCATCACAGCTTTTTGAAGTCAGTTTGCATCATTTTTCCCTAGTAATGGAAAAAAAGTCTGTAAGAAAAAGTAACGAAAGTTATTAGACGCCATTATTGCTGCAGATTCCTTTCAAGGTGGTGCTCCTGTAGATCTGTGCTGACCCCTGACTAATGAGAATACACCAAAAGTAATGGAGGAACTGATTGTAATCCCAGTTGACTAAGAAAGAAGAGAAAGCTTTACAGTTAAGTTACCTGTGCTCTGTAGCCCAAATGACTGAAGGCAGTTTGAAGAACATTTGAATTTACCAGTGTGTACAGGCAACACCTACACACAGTAGCTTGACATAACTGACACTGAGGTGTACTTGTCCTAACATTGTTTTTACAGACTTCACTGACAGTGTCTCTCTCTCAAGACTTTTTAAAGGACAAGTTGGTGTATTGCAGCTTGGAGAAGAAATGGGTGCATCTGTTTCTAGAAGTTAATCAGCTTGGGAGACGCAGTTTGCAGGCATTTTTGATGTGCAGTCACTTCGAGAAAAGTTGAAGGGAGAAGCACACTGAATTTGGTTAACTGAAAATAACAAAAGCACTGAGCAAGTCTCATTTTATAGGGCACTGAGAGATCCAAGGAGATAAGAAAGAAACTAAAGTGGGGAGTGAGTATCCTCAAGATCTAGTTTCGGATAATGTGGAGTTTGTGCCCCTGAGGTTGCCAGTTTGATAGGATACTCTTACTACTTATTTGATCACATTATGTTATTGAAAGTACATAGAATGCATCATGTGTGTCCTGAATCATCTCTGGATACAAGGAACCCCTGTGCTACAGAAAAGAGGTGTTTTGGAACAGAAACAGCTATTCTGGTAAGTAGGCATACTTTGACATCAAACCGGGCGTTTGGGCTGACCATAGAGCTGCCAGATGGCCTACAAATAGTTTGATGGAGAACTGCAGTGACTTCTGCAGAGAAGTTACATTAGGAGCATTTGTTTAATGAGTCTTTTTAACTGAAAATTGCTTTTCTTCATAAGCCTGGTTTAAAGCCGGGCGGGTGTTTACAGGTCTCTCACTATTCAAACAGCATTTTCTCTCAAAGAGAAGCAGCTGCATAGTTCTGGTGGAACAAACACGCAGCCAGACTAAGAGGTGATTCCCTGTCTTGTTGAACTCAGAGGTTTCCCTTGTTGTTTATAGCTGTTGGGGAATTCCAACTAGATTCTCAGATACAACTGAAAGGCATCTTTTGCCACTCTGGCTTTATTTCCCTCTTTGCTGTACCTTCCCAGCCTTAAGTGTTACATACATCTGTAATTTCCTGTATATGTTTTTCTCAGGATAAATATGAGTATCTTCCTCCTATTTGGTTAGAAGCACCATAGGAACATATTGCCAAGGGAAGCTCATTATGAGCTAAAAAGTGCTGCTCATGAAGCTTTGATAAATAATGGCTAAATATGGGAAATCAGGACAAAATTTAAATGCAGGCTCCACCACTACAGGGCATGTAGGCATGGAAGGAGCTATGTGAACATGAGTTATAGCAGCTAGAAGAAATTCCTTTGCAGTTGTTGCATGATTGCAGGGCATGTGTGTGTGAGCTTGTATGAAGCCCAGCTCCTTCATTTGGGAGGGAAGAACACTTCTCACTGGTTTTAGTGGTTTTGGATCAGGCACCCAATATGGTTGTATCTCAGGATTATAAGAAAAGAGGTTTATGTCCTGTCTGACAGATGAAGAGCAACACTCCACAGGCTGCAGGGTGAATGCTTTTTTTGTAGGCTTGAATTAGATCAGCAAAAGAGACAGCAAATCAAATAGTATTGCCTTACAGTAAATCTCATCACCCAATGGGGATGAGAAGGTAACTTGCTAGTGAGAAACACCTTGTCCCTTCCTTCCCTCCTTTTTTCCCTCCTTCCTCCCTCTCTCCCCTCCTTGCTTCCTATCACACATGTAGATTTCGATGAATGCTGTTTGATTGCCTTTAGCAGCGGGCTTGAAAGTGTTTGTGAAGAACTATGTCACTCTCTGAAAAGCTCTTTTGTAATGGACAGGTAATGAAGTAGCTGCACAAATGGGTTTGACTCCTCAGGTTGCTGCACAGCTTTGCACGAGACAAAGATGTTAGCAGACACAAGAAGTGTTTGATTCTCTTCACCAGCACCAACTGACAGATTCATCCCAATACTTCTAGACTTTGTGCTAGGAATTTGTGCTGCCTTCAGAGCTTTTGGCCAGCTGGAAGGGAGATTTGTGCTGGGGTTGTGCCAAGACAAAGCCCGCTGTCAGCAGTGATTTGCAAAGAGGCGGTTTACCTTGGTTTCAAGCTGGGTCTCAGTACACTCCTTATCGTAATTACGATATTTAGCTCTAACTTGGTGCTTTTCAGATGAGTATCTAACAAGCCTTGTAAGAGAGTGGAGGGGTATCATTAGCTCCTCAACACATTTTTACAATTGCTACAAGCAGTAGTGGGGTTGAAGGGGAAAGAAGAAAGTTGAAGGGGTCTCATGGTTTTGATGTGCCTCCTCCAGCAAGTCTGTTCCCGTTGTTATTCCAGCGTCCAATGACCCAACCATGACCGTTTTTTCTGCAGCAGAAGCTGAGTACCCGCTGGTCTCCCGAATACAGAAATGTAGTTTCATACTGTTTCCCTTGAATGGAAGCAGCATGATGTGAGGAAGAAAAGAGGGGCACAGTATGTTAAGGGAAACACGACTGAAAGGACACAACAGCTGACACCAGGGGCTGAGCTGATCTGCCCTTTCTGCTTCGCCGTGTGGGTTTGTTTTCAGCTCTTCTACTCAGACTGTCTCGTGGGTCTCACAACACATCTCCACAGCTCTGGGCTGCAAAAGGGAACAATTGCAAGGAGGTTGTTCATTCTTCCTGAAACAAGCTTCACATGCTGTGGAGAATAAAAACTAAGACTGAGCTTTAGTGCAAGCTGATAGGGCTAAGATGCAGAAATGCAAAGTGAAGCCATTCAGTAGAATCAGAGTTGGAACAGAGCCCTGAAAAAAACCTGCTGTTATGACTAATAATTTTTTAATGTGTGTGGTTTTAGGTAAAATCATTTTTTAAGAAGACATGCTCTTTCACTTTTCTGGATACAATTTTCTACTGTCATTTTAGAGAAATCATACATTGACATGTGAGTTCAGGATCAGATGAACTCCAGTGTCACAACTGTTTCAGTGGTCCTGGCTGAGCTGCTGGCAAAGGGGAGAAACAGTCCAAACAGGATATTCAGTGTCAGGCTGCAGCAGCACCCTGAGACCCACCCAGAGGCACTTGAATGCTCACACTGTCCTTCAGCCAAGTTAGCTGAGGAAACCTGTAACAGCAGACTGGAGAGCTTGGTTTATGTAGGGACAAGCTTATGCAGTGACATTTCAAAAGTGAAACAATCTGAAATGGAAACTTCTGGTATTTCTGTAACACCGATGAGTGTAAGAGGTACCCAGGGTTTCACAGGGTAGTCTTTGTGTGCTTTGATTTTGTCATCAGATTGTTCTGGCCTTCCTTGCTGATCGCTTCACAGGGATCCCTCCCATCCTGTGGTACAGAGCCACTGACATTAGCCCACTGCTCTAGGGAAGGGAGATGTGGTGTGGCACTCAGTGAATGTTGTGGTGGTTAATCACACCACTCTAGCATTCACACCCTCTGCAGCAGAGCTGTGAACAGGATTGTGAATTCAATGCAACAAGCAGGAGACTCTGCAGAGGAATGGGATGGAGGCTGTTGAGGTGGGTAGAACACAGCACAGTTAATCCAACTGATGGTATAGACTCGGCCTGTGGACTATCCAACAGCCACGCAGTGTGGCAACAATGCATGTAGTAACATGCAGTTCTCTGAGGGAAGGGCTGTTCTCGGTAGGGTGTGTATCTGATATCCAGGAACAAAAGTTTTCCTGGTGTAGGCTGAAGTGTGGTGCAATATGACAGAATAACAGGGAAACTCTTTGCTGGCTTTTTGCCTTGTGCAGATTCCTTTTCAATCAGGTTTTGACCTTTAAAGCCAGAGCTGCTTCTTCAGTTTCTCATTGTCTAAATACTGTGTAGAAGCTTGAGAAACAAGTTTGTGAGGATGGAGAAATTTTTAAGCCTCGGTTAGTGAAGCCCATAAAAGGTAGTGAGGAATCTGCTGAGGGAGAGAATGACTCCATGGAAATTGTTTTACAAATCTGATGCCTTTATTTTATCCTTTTCCAGGTCTGTGTAGTGCTGGGCTTAAATCAACACAAATACATGGCTTATGTTAAAGACTGGTCCATAGCTCCTCTCGTGCTCCAAAAAGGCACCTCTTCCTCCTGAGCAAAACATCACCTCATTTGCCCTCAGTGATGTGGAAACCCAAAGTTGTATTCCTGCTGCCAAGGTTTTGTACTGGAGCTCTGCAGCTGCGTGGCACCAGCAGCAGCATGAAACTGGAGGTGGAAGAGGTGACAACCATTATCCTGACTGAAAATCTGGGGGCATTTAGGCAGCAGGGCTGTGTTGAAAGAACCTTTTTCCCCTCTTTGAATTTTATTTCAGTGGCTGATCTGTGCTAGAGGAAGGGCTTGACACTGGTCTTAGGGATGTGCAGATAGGACTGCAGAGGAGGTGGAAATGTGTGATTATTTTTGGTTAATGCACAAGGTTTAGGTTTTCAGAAACGGGTTCTTCAAGGCTGTGAGAGCCTAAAGCCTTAGATTTCTCCTGCCTCATCTGCCCACTGGCAAGCACAGCCATGCTGTCCCTTTAAAGATGTGTTTGATCTATCAGTGACTCATTCAAAGGTTCTATCCTCACCAGCAAGGTGCTTCAGGGCTGAGTCGCACCTGTGTACCAGGTCTGTTTCTGCACCCTGTTATCAGCTACTCCTCTCACTGCTGGGGTGCTCCCAGCCTTTGATCTGTAACCACACTGCAGCAACAACTTCCCTGGATTTCTAATGCTGCATCACATTGTGCAAGGCAATCACCACTCCTCAAGAGCTGCCGCTCCTGCTGCCTGTGTGCTGCTCTCCCAATCCATATCCAGACCTTCTCTCCGACAGTTCCCCTCTATTCTTCCTTTCTGTTGTTCCTCTCTGTTGTTCCCCTCAATCCTACAATAATCTTAGTGGAAGTAATTTTACTACAAGATGTCAATTTCTGTCAGGCACTACATAGAGATACAGTGATGTGGTTAATTCTTCCCTTCTCCCTGTTGTATTTGTATCAATGATTCTTTTAAAAAACAACAGGGCAGAAAGTCTCCTTATGCTGGCCAGGCTGGATCTTGTTCAGCTAGAGGTTGGTTCTGTCAGAGGGGGAGACCTCAGTGGAAAGAGCAGCTTTCTGTATGCACCAGGACTGAAAACACTTCTTGTGCTTCACTTTTCTTTTGTTACAGTGTCAAATGGGCAAAAGTATCACAACATCATTTAAACTTGCTTAAAATCAGCTGAATTCCTGCTGGAAGCAAGACCAGTAGCAGTGCCTGAACCTGTTCTGCTGGTGATAGTTCTTACCAGATGACCTTATCAGATGGTGGTTATGGTTTGTCTCCTGATGGAGTCCAGCCAAGTGGCACAGCCAGTATCCACAACACATCCCAGAGATGAGGAGTCCTGGCCACAGTGTTCTGATCCTAATGTGATTGAATCGTGACAACTGGCCATGTTTGGCTTGTTTTATTTATGCCTTAAACTCTCTCTGCCCACCCTGAGTGATCTGTGTTAAAGTATTTGTCAAGTTAAAAGCTCAGCAAAAGGCCCCAGCCTGGTGCAAAAAAACGTGTGAGATGTGGTCCAGGCTTATGGGGAGAATGAGGTTGGGGTCAGAGGTGTCAGTCATGTGCTGAGTTTGTGTGACTCCCAGCCCGTTTCACAGATTCCTGACTGTGTTTCAGGCCTGGCCTACAGTCACTAATAGTCGGTGTCCTGGGCTTCTTCCAGGTTTTAATTGGCCCTATTAGTATGATGGGAGCTGGAAACAGGAACACACTAGAGGAGGATGGTAGTAGCTTTGCTGCTGCCATTGTCATTGCTGGGGCTGCCGTTAAAGCTACTTACTGGCATTTGCCTTGTGAAAACCTGTTGATGAGCTATTTATAAATGTGCAGGGAGATCCCTTGTGCCGATTTAAGGGTAATCCCCATCAGCAGGGGAGAATCTACCCAGGACTGCAAAGGAGGTTAGTGGCAGAGTTTAAAATAATCCACTTCTTAAGAGACTCAGCCGTGTCCTTATAATGCGGTGGATTTCTGGGGGAAGGACCAGAGTGGAGTATCAACTTAGCTCTGCCTTTTACACCTCGATCTCCCATGTCAGGGTGGAGAGAGGCACTTTTCCTGCTGCACAGCCCCCTCTCCCGTCCTATCCTCTCTCCGCACAGCAGATGCACACAACTCTGTCCTGCGCTACTGATGCAGCCTCAGCCTTCACTGCTTTTACTCTTTCAGTCTGGAGTGGAATCAGCCTGGGATGCGTGGGGAGTGGCTCTTGTCCTGGAGCAGTTCAGTCCCAGGCATAGGGGACCTTAATCTCTGTACTTTCCAGATATTCTTCTTAAAGAAGATACAGTAGCTTGCTTTCATTATTCTTCTCTTCTAAGGTGCAAGTTACCTAACTATTGAAAGCATAATCTAACTAGATTTCTAGTGTATCTGGTGATGTTTTACATTTTCACATGTGGACCTGCTCATGACTATTAACAGATGAGCTTCCCTCAGTGGGGATGTGATTCTGCTGCCTCAGCTCACGGTTTTTATGAAGCTGAGGCAAAATATCTACCTTTGAAAGCTACACCTCAATATCCGGATTGGTTAAGACTGACCAAGGGACTCAGGATTTGGCAGACACAGATGCACCCCAGATTGACAGTATCAGCATAATTGCCATAAGAAACTCTGTGACTCGATGTGGTTGCAGTGAGGAAATGAGACTCTTGCTTCTTTCCCTGAGAGCTCCTGGGTGTATGTGCGGGAGGCATTGCCCTCTCTTGGCCCTCACTGAGCTCTGACCTGGGCTGAGGAAGCTGCAGTGTCTGGGTGGCCAAAGGACTATTGCTCGCACTTTGTTCGGGAATGCGATAGGTGCCGCAGTTTTTAGATGCAGAGTTAACAGAGCGTGTAGCTGATTCCAGCATCTCCTTCAGGACCTCACGAGATGATTGATGTGGAGCTTCAGCACTGTGTGAAATCAATTGTAGAGAAGATACTTAGAAGTGGTTTTATCACTGTGTGCAAGAAAGGTATTTGAGAAATGGCAGAAATCTGCTATCTGTGTTCTTTTACATGTAGTGGTGGACTTGAGTCTGTTTTTTGCTTGTAAATGAGAGCTTTATGCAAATGCTGGGACATCATAGTTACAGCATATATGCTTCAGAGAATTTACACTTCCACATGTAATGGAGCTGTAGGAGCAATCTAGGAACAATTTTGTATGAAAAAGCCACCTCTGATTTGATCTCAGTGGTGCCCTTTGGGGTTATGCTAAATCAGAGTCCATCCCTGGCTGCTGCTTGAGAGATTTTGGTTGAAGCTGAGCCCTGGACTGCTCAGTACAGGTCTTTGAACAAGTGGGATTAACAGTTTCACATAGGCACATTTCTGCAGCATGTTGTGCTTGTTCCTGCCCTTTATAGGTGGTTTTGTCCTGGCAGTGTCCGACATTGTGTTCAATTATTTGTACATCCTGGAGAACTTCATTAATCTGCTCTGTCTTCTCTTTGAATTACTGAGGGTTCATGTTACAGCAAGACAAAAGGAGGCTAGGAAGAGTTAATCTTATTTTCAGAGCGGTTGTGTTCTTTTGTTATGTCTTTTATGAAAATAATTGTTGTCAGTGAGAAAACCCAATGTGACTTGGAAGAGGGAAATCAGCAGTGCTCAGGTCATGGAGCCCCATAACAGTTGCTGTGCTGGGGCTGCACAAGGTGATAGATATCTCCCCTTTCATCTAAATGCACATGGAGCAAAAAAGAAAACCCACAAGAAAAGGGAAGGACATTGATCTCAAATCTCTCTCCTCTCTTACCTATCTTACTCGAGGGGTCATCTACCCTCTTGGTGCGCCTCTTGTGTGGGTTGCAAATCGTGCCATGTACCTGTACGTCTGTCTCTACACCATCCCAGTAACTGCTCTGCCTTGTCGCTGTCTGGCTCCCTACAGCTGGGATGTCCCTGGGGAAGATGCCTGTAAGTGAAAGCCTAAACACCCACAAAGGGATCTGGGATTTCCACATCATAGTAGTGTTTGTACACATCCCTGAAACTATGAGTTGCTGGAGAAGGCCTGGGCAGGCTAAGGGAGGGCTTGGGACACTCTTCCTGGGAGACAGAGGAGTAGATACGGGCAGGGTTGGCATGGGAGAAAGTCTCATGTGCTTGGACAGGAGAAGCAGGCTCTGGGGTCTGTTCTCAGCATGCTTTTTCTAAGATCCTGATGACACCCACTGAATGTGCTATCAGGTTGCTAACTCCTTCTTAAGCTTTTAAAAGGAAAAAACTTCTGATCCACACTGCCCACAGCAGGGAGTGCCAGCCCTTGGAGAGGAGTCCCAGCTCTAGATGTAAAGAAGCTTGACAGCTCATAGTGTTCAGACGAAAAGGCATCGCAAGTGATGGCTCTGCTTGCTTGTCTTTGCTGGTTCCCACTGCAAGAAGTAGAATTTTTATGCCCAATGCTTATTAGGAGGGCTAAGACACTCTGGGTTTCAGAATCCCAGGAAGGGCAGAGATACCCTGGGTTATTGTGGACCTAGTTACCTGATCAGCTGGAGTTGCCCTGTGACAGCTAAAACACAGGGGTAGGTGGGAGGTGTTTAAGGCCAGGCTGAAAGAGGCTCTGGCCAGCATGATCTAGCATGGGGTGTCCTTGCCCATGGTTAGGGGAGTTGGAACTGGATGATCCTGTGGTCCCTT
Source organism: Rhinopomastus cyanomelas (assembly GCA_013400115.1). Taxonomy (NCBI): domain Eukaryota; kingdom Metazoa; phylum Chordata; class Aves; order Bucerotiformes; family Rhinopomastidae; genus Rhinopomastus; species Rhinopomastus cyanomelas. The sequence continues at coordinate 532,561 of VXBP01008287.1, read as the reverse complement.
CTAACCCTGACTGACTCTATGACTTGGTCTAGTGATCCTGCTGTGGCAGGGGGATTGGACTAGATGATCTTTCGAGGTCCCTTCCAATCCCTAATGTTCTCAGAATGTTCTGAGATGGGCTTCACCTGGCAGTCTTGGCCTGTGGACCAGCAGAAGTCAGATTACAGTGCAAATTGGGGTGCCAGGAAACAGAACCTTTCTCAGAAAAAAATCAGCAGAGATTTGCCATCACAGAAAGAAACAGCATCTGCCTGGCTGGATGTTCTGTGCCTCTGCTCCTCCATCCTCTTTCCAGGAGGGTGGATGTGTCACCTCTGTGGTTTCTGAGGTTTGCGACATCTTTTGTTTGGGAGACTGCCATGCAGTGACCGCTAATGTGTGTCAGTGGTCTGCTAACTGTCTTATGGTTTCCTTACTCCTGTGCCAGCAAGGAACCAGCCATCTGAGAGTGGGAAGCTCCTGCCTTTGTGCCCAATCTCAATACTTCTTTCCATGGCATTGCAAACTCTCTCCAGCAAAGCTGCTCTGTGCTGGCACCATCTGGCTGGGCTGGCTCCAGGGAAAAGCATCTCCAAGCCTGACTGAGTTCACTCTGAGTTGCCACTCGGTCTTTTTGTAGTTATTTACATCTTTCTCAGGTGGGGCCTTTCAGCCAGAATTTTCTTTCAGACCAAAGCAAAGAGGAAAAGCCAGAAAAACAACCAAAGGATTTGGGTTTTTTTTCTCCAATGCAACACACCTGGTTTTGAAAGCACCTTTTGGCAGCTGCATGGAAGATGTACACGTGGCAACTCTTGGCTGAGTGATCTATGATCCTATGATTTGCCTGTGCAGGGCTGGCTGGAGGTGACCAGCCTGGGCAAGTCTGCAAGTAGCCACTGGTGAGTGCAGTGCCTTCACCTAGCCACTTGATTTTGCAGTTCTCACGCTTCAGCTTGATCAAAACCATTCCCTGATCTTATAGCTATAGGCGAGATCAAAATGACGTCGCAACTGCTATTTATCCACTTAGGTGAGTCACTCTGGTAATTAGAAGAGAAGGCGACCGACCTGGTTTCAGGCCGGGTGTGGGTCACTGGGCCGCCACGACAGGCTTTAGCTGCTGCCACCAGGGGGCACTGTTGGACAGTCTATAGACCCCTCCCAGCTGGTGAGCGTCGGCTTCATCATCCCAGCTCAGCCTCCCTCCCTCCCTCCTCCCATCACCCACTGCAGAGCTCTCCTTGGCACTCCTTGCTCTGGCGCTGGCTTCTTTAGAAGTGTTCCGGGCTATTCGTTTTTCTCGGGCAGTTTTATCACCCAAGGTCACCGTGATGCACTGTCTTGCGTTTCGTTCTGACTCTCCTCCCCAGCGGCAGGTAGCCAATGTATCAGTTTGCTGGGAGCATGTCAAGGACCTGCAGGACTTGGCATTCTCAGGACCAAGAGACAGAAGCCAGATGCAGCCTGCCCTGCAGTTTGGAAGTGCTTGGAGTATAGATTTAGATCTGTTTAGGAGATTAAGTTCAGTCTGGGTTCAGACCACTCCTGTTCCCTGTTTTAAAAACGTCTTATAATTCTATTCCTGCAGTGAGAGTGAAGCGTGAGGTTCATTGCTTTTGAAGTTAGTGCCTCGATGGTTTGTGCAATAAGACACACATGTCATTACTTGCTTGAAATAAACGAAAAGCTGTCAGGTTGCTTTTTCAGATGGAAAGAGGCATTCTGTGTGGGGCCTGGGCAGGTGAGTGAAGTGGGTTCCTGCAGATTTTCTTCAGAGAAAGACAAGCTGAACTACTAAGTGTGTAAAAAGGGCCTCCCCACAGGACTGATGGCTGAGCCTGGGCTTGAGGTAAGGCAGAGGCAGTGGCAATCACTGCTGGTGAGAGGTTCCTCTTGTCATCCCTTGGCTGGGCTGGCTTTCATATGATAGCCACTGGGACAGGGGAATAGAGTAGAGGCTGCCAGCCTTGGCTGGGGATTCACAAATGGAAGAACTTAATCTTTCTCCTTGCAAGGAGTCAGCTTCCTTAGGGCCAGACTCAAATGGACTGTATCACTCATTCTCTTTGGTTAAACCCCTGGTTCTTGCTTTCCTTGGGCTGTTTCAGTACTGGTTGTCCCCAGCCACAACTTCGCAAGACTTTTGGAGTCATTTAGTAGCGTGATGGAGAACTGGACACCCTGCCTCAGGCAGTGCAGAGACATTTTGCATCTGAATGTAAAGCTGCTTCATTTGTGAGAAGTTTTGAGATGATTACCATTTTGAAGTGGAAGCTCCTCTGTTTTACAAGATACCTCATGGCACGAAGTATCTCCTGATGTGCAGTGTTGCCTGAAGATCAGGGCAGTGTTGTTGCCATCTACTGTTAATTCTTTTGCTGCCAGCAAAAGATTTAGAGGGGACAGATCTGTGTCCCTGCTCCTGCATTTTTGTCAAGTGCTAGTAGTGCAAGTATAAAGTTCACCCTTTTGCTTTGGAGAGAACCAGTGTGCTGAACAACTCCATGCTTTGTACTTAGAGCAACAAACAAGAGCTTCAAACACCCCTGTGATGGGGAAGGATTTTTAGGTGTTAGTTTCTTTTGTGTTCAGGAGATGAAGTGCCCCCAACAGTTACTGTATGGGAATTCAGCAGGTCAGCTCATGAGTGCTTTAATATTTGGAGTGTTTAAGAAAGGGGATGGTGATTTCAGAAGTGAAGAGTAAAATGCTCTGGCAGTCAAGTGATGTTTAAAGGTGAATGTAGCATAGGCAGAAGAACGCTTGTCAGTGTCTGTGTTAACTGTGTTTGTGGTTATCAGCCAGTGCCTCTGCTTCAGCATGGGAGCAACTGTGCTGATCATGATTGATTGGAATTCCAGAGAAGACTCAAACCCAATGTGTCTTCTCCAGGGGGTAGATAAGATGCTGAGATGAAAATAATAACTCACTTCAGTTTTATGGCACTTGCTCCTCTGCGGTGGTCAAAGCATTTCTGTAATCCAGAGCGTGTTGGAATATTTCATGGAAGTTTTCTTCCATAAAGACTATTCTGATTCAGAACACTGGTTCAGCTCACTGGGAATGAAATTTTCCTGCAGAGTCCCAGATTTCATGTGTAAGTGGCAGCCTGGAAATCGATGGAAAGAAAAAGAGGGTGCTGAAATTAAGAACAAACTCCCTGCTCCTCTGCATCCCCCATCACTTCCTGAGGTGGTTGAGGAGTTTAGCAGGGCCTCGTGGTTCTCATAGAGACACTTTGGGTCATGGAGGTTTATGCCATGCATTGAAAAGGTAGTTTCCTCCTGTAGGTGAGGAAGAACAAGATTTTTTGACATGAGAATTGGGGTTGACATATCACTGCCATGGTATATTCCGAGAGCAAATGGCATCTGTGGCAGCAGCAGCTGTGCTCGCAGTTTTGTTTTATTATCCGGAGTGCTTTTGGATCTTCACTTTTGCATTGCTTCGCTCTGGCTTTTTTGTCCCAGTATTAGGAGTGCTCAGGTTGGGTTTAATATTTGAGGTTGCAACAGCTTGGACTGCTCCAGTTTTGAATCCTTTTCTTCCAAGTCTCATTTCCCACTGGTTCTTTGACTGGCTACATTGCCCAGTAGATTATAAAAGCTCAGAGTCAGAACACACTCTTCTGCCTCTGTCCTTGCAGCCTCTCTGGTATAACAGAGCAAACCAGAAGCAAGGTTAGAGTTTTGCCAGTGGAAAGCTGGGATCTGATTCTAGCTTTTAGATCCACTGATTTCAGTGATTTACTTATGGATTGAATCAGCCCTTTGTCTTGGATGGATCGTATACCTGCTAGTAGGTCTGGTGATAAAGTTCTCTGGAGGATCTGATTCCAGTTACCAACTACTCCATGGAGGAATGGCACCACCACCCCTATTTTTAAGTAATGTTTTTTTGCTGAATTTGTCTCTTGCAAATGGATAGAGAAGGAGAGACCTGGGCCTCTTAGCTGGGATCTGGAGAAGAGGGATCATAGAGTCACAGGCTGGCTGAGGTTGGAAGGGACCTTAGAAATCATCTGCTCCAACACTCCTGCATGGGTATTGATGCCTCTCAACCAGACTGGGTTGCTCAAGGCCTCATCCAGCCTGGCCTTGAACACCTTGCAGGTGGCAGCTGCAACCTCTCTGGGCAATCAATTCCAGAGTCTCTCTACCTTTGCACTGAAGAACTTCTTCCTAAGATCTAGTCCGATCCTCCTCTCCTTCAGTTTAAATCCATTTCTCCTTGTCCTATCACTAGATTTCCTCGGGAAAAGTTCCTCTCCAGAGCAAGACACCAATTGTATGCTTTCGTGGAGTAAGCATGTGGAAGCTGCCCACTCTGTGCCTTAGTTTCTCCCTTTGTAAGCGGGGGGAACTTGGTGTCAACTGCCTTGGAGGAGGACTCCCACAGTGTGGCACTGGCCTCTCTGTGTAACATGGGGCCTCAGCAGAACAGCTCTTGCTGTGAATGATAATTGAAATGATTTAGCGTGCTGTCATGTGATCACAACTGATTGAGGTTCTGTGGCTTAATAAGTTGCCATCTGTTATCATCCCCATTATGAATTATGTGTTAGCTTAAATCAAGGCTGAAACCAGAGGAGTTCAAGCAAAGTCCTCACCCCAAAGATATCATAAAAATGTCTTCGGAGCTGTTAGTACTGGATCCAATGAGATCCACATGGGAGAGCATGCTGGTCCAGTACAAGCTCTCTCTGCTGGTTCAGACCATCCTGGCAGATTTTCTTGGTAGTGGCCTGGCCAGGTGGCATGTGCCCTCTTGATTTATACTCGTAAAACTAGTGAAAACTCCACTGCCTGTTGAGTGGACAGAAAGGAGACCGTAGTCTCACATCAGCATGCCAAAGGTCTCAGGATCAGGTCAGGGAGCTACTGCTGAAGTAATCAAGGTAACCACATGCTGAATTGCTGGCCGACTTGACATGAAGCTGCCTGCTCTGGAAGTGTCATGAGCCCTGCTATGACACCTGAGAGTACATGTGTGTGTGCTGGTGTCCGAGTGGCTATTTGCAGTAAGACACTTCAAGCCCAGCTCAGACATTCATCTGAGTCCTCTGGCCTGCAAGTGTCATGGCCAGAAAGCAGGTTCCACCAGAACATTCCCATTTCTCAAGCTGATGTACAGTGTGTCAGCTAGTTAGTGCCCTGTCCCTGGGGAGGAGAGGTGCCTCGAGCTGCTCCAGCTTTCAGTATGGGCTACTTCCCTCTTAGGCCAAAGTGCTGTTGCGCCTTTGTAGCTTAGGAAAGTCTGAAGAGGAGATGCTGAGGGAGCTGTGGCTGTTTAGCCTGAAGAAGAGGAGGCTGAGGAGAGACCTCATTGCTCTCTACAACTACCTGAAAGGAGGTTGTAGTGATGAGGGTGTTGGTCTCTTCTCCCTAGTGACTAGTGATAGAACAAGAAGAAATGAGGTCAAGTTGCACCAGTGGAGATTCACATAAAATCTTGGGAAAACCTTCTTCCCAGAAAAACTGGGGAGGTCTTGGAACAGGCTGCCCAGGGAAGGGGCAGAGGCACTGTCCCTGAAGGGTTTCAGCAAACAGGCAGATAGGATGTTTGAGGAGATGGTTTAGTTGTTGGGTTTGTAGGGCAGACAGTTGGACTTGATCTTGAAAGTCTTTTCCAACCTTGATGATTGCATGATTCTCTTGCTGACCAAGACTTGAGGTGTCTGCCTTTGGTTGTGTAGCTTATATGGGATCTGCAGTGCTGAAAGAATTGAGGGCTTCTCAAGTCTTTCTAAGGGTTCAATTCCCTTATGTCCTATTACCTCCCAAATCACATTCACAGACAAGGCTTTCTCTGCCTGCGATCCCCCAACGCAGGGCAGCCACCTGGGCTGCTGACTGGGTCAGGCTTGGTTCTTACTGCCCTTCTGGGGTTGGCTGAGTTACACACCTTTGCTGCACAGCACACTGGGACAGCAACCTTGTTCTGATACAGTCAGGCCATTTATTACCATTCTTCTGAGATGACAGTCTAGAAAACAAGCAGTTCTGTCTGTGGGAACAGGCAGTGGAGATTGCTGTAGTTAAATCAAGACTTGTTGAATTTACCTGGTAGAGAACACAGAAAATTCACAGCATCTGCAAGAGCCAAGTGCTTGCAAATAGATCCTGTGGTTGCTGTCCTGAGGAGGACCACTGGTAACTGTGAGCCAAACAGGGTGGACAGGCAGGGAATTCATGTCTCCTGGCATCAGCAGTGGTTGTAGTGATAATTGCTGTCAGAATTTTGGATCATAAATTTGTTTGTGGCTGCAAAGATACCTCCAGTGGCTCCAGCTTTATCCCAGTGTTCACAGCTATTTTTTTCACAGCTGGAGAGGCCTTGTTCCATCACTGACACAAAGACTGGTTCTGGCTCTCAGTTTCTGCCCTTGGATATCTGAGGGCAAAATCCTTTGACTACAGAGGGAGTTACTCACACAATGTGAGTAACTCCCTGCTAGAAATACAACTATGTTCCTCCTCTTAAAGCAGAGCCAGATTCTCTGTGTTCAGCTTGATGTGCAAAGCCCTTTGCTGGGAGAGAGCCATCCTGCTCTTTCTCCCACACTCACAAGTGTACATACCCCTTGCAATTTTGCAGAGGACTGGACAGTCCTTTCAGCTGAGACAGAGTTTCAGAGTCTTTCTTACCTCCTTTGGAAAGAGAGGGGTGAATAGGGAAGAAATGGTGGCACCGTTAAGTTCTATGTGAACTGAGTTGGTATTATTTGAGATCTTCCCTCACATTTTGTCCTGATGACATTGCAATCTGAACAAAATCATTGGAACTCTGGATGCTGGGGCCATGTGGATCAGGGAGGAATAAGAAAGCAAAGGAGACAGAGTTGGGATTTAGCATGGACCACCAAGATGGGAGAAAAGTGAGACAAATTTTTGAACTAAGTCTTAAATTGCTCCAAACCACAGGGTATTGTGCTTGGGGGAGAGGCAGGGAGGGAGTTGTTATGCAATTTCATTCTCAATCATGCAAAGGCAAATTAATGGGTGACAGGATTGTATTAGATGTATTGCAGTTGGAGCCTAGGAGAGCATTTGATACAGGGATTTACATGATCTTGCCCTCCCTCCAAAGTTGTTTGGTTTGTCTGGGATAGGAGCTCGGTGGTGTGGATTAGTGGAAATGACAAATGATACTTTGCTCTGATCATGCAGATTTTTGATCAGTGTGACTGATGGAAGTTTTTGATTCATCCATTTGACTGAGGGCTCCTTCTGTGCCTTCACAAAGCAGTAAAGAGCATTTTCATGACAGCTTTAGGTGCAGTGTTTTGCAAACATTTTCAAGCACCTTGTGCCTGAAGTGTGGCAGAAACCAGAAGGTTTTGATGGGATAAAAATAATGAAAGTGATGGAATGGTAGAGGAGGAAAAGAAGTTTTGCTATCTGAGAAAAACATCTGGAAGCAAAATTCTTTAGGAAGGAGGAACCCTGAAAGCTTTAATGTGAAAGAGTGCGAAGTGAGCAGCTTGGGGTTGCGTACTTGTATGATAGACTGGCAACAAGGTAAGTGAAGTCAATGTGTTGGGCCAGACTGCAAACTGGAGTGAGCAGCACAGCAGCATGACTGTGGAAATCCACAGAGATTTGGCAGTGTGTCCCTGCTGAAGGTATAGTTGGGGTAGAATTTGCCTTCAAGAAGTTGCCAGTCAACTGGATTGAAATCAGAGCTGAAAGTAAGAGGAAGAATTAAATTAATCTTCTTCCACCACCACATATTAAAGAAGAGAGACTGCCTACCCCAGGCCAGAGGAGGAGAGAGGCTGTACAGGAGCTGCCAAAATCGCAGAGGTGTGGGAGTAGTACTGAGCAGAAAGGGAAGACTTGGCATATTTGAAAGGAAATGGAATATGGCACTGCAGCCCATTCCTGGGGAGCAGGACTGTTGGCAGGGAGGCAGCCCTTATGACCAGATCAGTCTTTCTACCTCTGCATAATTGGACTCTGTGGGTTATGCCTAAGCTTTTACTGCAGGCAGGCTGTAGGATTTTACCCAACAGAAGAAGAAATGACTCTATCCTATAGTAGATATATCTAGCCCAACCAATTGTGTCTCAAAAGGAGGTTTTCTTTCTGAAAGCTGCCCACTCACGAGCCAAGGAGTCCAATTATGATGACTTTACCATTCTTAGCTCCTCTCCTTCGAGAGATGCACTCCTGCAGGCCATTTATATACTGTGGACAGTCCAAGAAGGAACCCATGTGCCTCAACACCGTGTTTCTCCATCCAGCCTGCATCCAATAAAGCTCTGACCATCTGACTGAAGAGCAGGAATACTCTGGTTATCATTCTCCCAGCTCTGGGTGAGTTTTCACCTGCATCGCCTGCAAAAACACAGTCAGTGTTGTGAGAATGGAAAGGCAAAACCTGGAATGATCCTGCACCACTGCTGCACTTGGCTTGCTGCTTCTGGGACTGGAGAGGGCTGAAGATTTTCCTCATTTGTATTAAATTCTGCCTGGGCCCTTCTCAATAAGCACCAGTGAGAACACTGCAACTTCTTGCTCCTCTTCAGTATGTTTTGCTCGAGGTATGGCTTTTTCTATTGCTTTATGGGGCTTTTGGCAGTTTAGTCTTTCAGTGAACTGTGAAACAGTGCGTTAGGCATCAGAGCATTTGAAGTGATGTCCAGGCAAAGCAGGTACAAAGCTAGTCAGACCATAACCTTTGTATTAGAGGCAGTAAAGTTGAGATGCTTTCAATGTGAAAGCCAGTCAGCTGAAATCTTCTGAGCCAAGCAATTGGTACTTCATAGCATGACCTTATACCGCAGCTTCAAACTTCTGCACTCAGGGCATTACCCACCATGTACTGAATTTATCTACAGTTAATCCTCCTCTGGTCCGTCTTAAGTGAACTGCAGCATCTGAGTTCATGTGATGGAAAGCAAAGCTCTGTTCTTACTCTCTCCAGTCTCTCTACAGCTCCCCTACTTGTAGTGGCATTGCTCCTGGGTTACACCAGGTTTGGCCTTGCTGTCTTCTGATTTGGTAGTGGATTAGGGTGAAAAGGAGTGGCTGATCACTCACCAGTCTATTTCGGGACAGAACTGGCTAGTCAAAAGATGACTTTTAAAAAAGAAATACTTAGTTTTGTATTGGCATTTGCCCTTGTCTTCATGATTTCATTCTGTAAACACAGCTCAGGGAGTGTTAAAGGCTGTTCTTTAACAGACGAAAGGCAGCAACTCCTTAAGCAAGGAGGGGACAGCTAGGTTTCAAACACTCAATGAGCTTGCTCCTTCAGGCAACTCTTTAAGAGTTTTGCACCATCAGAAAAAGAGAGAAGAAAAGGGAGAAAGTGGAAGAGAGTGTCTATGTTGAAATATTTCTTTAGTTCCAGAAACCTGGAGCAAAGCATCAAAACACAGAGTACCTCCTACAAGCCAAGACAGAGGACAGAATTTCCATGTTATTCCAGATGAGAAGTAGATCTTGTAATAATGGGTTTGGGTGACAGAGCTAAATGCACTTTAAATTTCCACTCCAATCTATTTTTAATTATTCATGTGTAGATTACTTTTGTGGGGTTAACAAGGAAGTTGCCAGAAGCCAGCTCACAAAAGCTCAAGTTGTAGTTTTCCAGCAGACGTCCTGAAAAAACCACTGTCACAGGCAATCAGCATCCTTGGGGAGGTGGCTGTTAGCAGGGTGTTTACTAATTGAGATCATTCTGCAGTGGATAATTGTTTGTGACACCCACGCTGGTTGGACCCACAATATCTTCCCATTCTACAAATGGCCCATGACAGTTTGATGAATTTGAAGTTTGGAGTCTGAATAGATCTATGGAAGGGGAAAAAAAATGCTTCCACTGGAAAATCTATGTAGAAGAGCAGGGCTGTGTCCCAGGTCAGCCCCCAAGAATGGAGCCACATGATCACACAGAAAGAAGGGCCACTTGGTGGCTCTTGGAGACTTTCTCTTTTTCCCTCTTGTATTTACTTATGAGACTAGGGGAGTATGAACCATGTCAAATTAAAAATGAGCGAGTTGGTTTAACTTGCACAGGATGGGGATGTCCTAACTAAGGCCTTACTCGGTAACTGAGATTTAGTGAGATATCCCTGGAAGGAGTTCAGATGCCGGTCAGCTCTTGCTGGCAGACAATAGCCAAAGTGATGCAGGTGTCCCCAGCAGGCAGGCAGTCCTCTGGACTTGGGAGCACGATGTGAGGGTTGCAAGCATTGTTCTGCAGAGGAGCTGTAGAGATTTCTTTGTTTCTGGGGGCTGGACCAAAATGTATTTCAGATTTTTGCTGCACTTGATTACTATATCGATATATGCTTTATGGCCAAAGCATGGATCACAGAACTGTTAAGAACGTTGTTGCCCAGTCCTGCTCAAAGCCTGTTTGTCCTGCTGGCCCAAGCACAAATGCGTAGCCAGAATAAGCAGCATATTGTGTATTTTCACTCATTTGACAAAAATGTGGTTGTCACACTTGGATTTGCTTGTGCTGCATCAAGGTGAACTGGAGATGTGGGAGGTTTAGTCATTTCAGTCATTAGTTAAGAGATTTTGTGCATTTCTGTGGCCTCAAGCTACACCAGGGGAGGGTTAGGCTGGATATTAGGATAATTTTCTTTACTGAGAGAGTAGTCAGGGATGGGAACAGGCTGCCCAGGGAGGGGGTTGAGTTGCCATGCTTGGATATGTTGAAAGATCATTTAGATGTGCTTAGAGATCTGGTCTAATTGTGAACTTAGTAGGGTGGGGTTAATGGCTGGGCTTGATGATCTCAAGGGTCTTTTCCAACCTAAATGATTCTATGATTTGCCAGGTTTCAGAGTGAGGATGAAGTTGCAGGGCTGATCTCAGGCCGTGGATCAATGATATGATGTTCTGGGCTTTCCTGCTCCTGTAAAATCCTAAGTGGTCAATATTTTTTCTTTACATATTTCAGAAAGACTCTAGCAAAATTAGTGCTGGACATAGATCAGGTATAAAAATCACAACTACAATTCCCATATCCGCTGTGTGGACGTTTTGATGGGGAACTATAGAATTAAAGAAACATTACTCTGCAGTAAGTTTGGCAAGCTAATAGTAAGGACAAAGCTACATTTGTGTCCTGGAATCCCAGGGCTAGTAATGGCTGAAGCACAGGAGACAAGGAATCAAAGGTGTCCCAAGGCAATGGAGTTTGTATTCCCGTTCTGAACAACAGTCAGTCATCCTCCTGAGCCAGAAACTGTTTCTGTAGACAAAGATCTCCTTCTGTAAAAGCCTATCTCCATTCCATGAGTAGATGAGCTTCCAGATGCAAACTGGCATGGAAAATGATGAGAAGCCATGTTGTTCTGAGTTCTGGAAAAGGGGATCTCTTTATATAATTTCTTATTTCTTCTTGACTTTCCCTGCCCAGTCCATTGAGAAGCATCCTATAACAGGCCAGCTTGCTGGCCATTTTAGAGGTGGTCCTTGCAGAACTAGCCATAGCAACCTGATACCCAAATCCCTCCTCCTGGTGGTCTTACAAAATACAGTTCTCTGAAGATCAGGCTGGATAATGAAGAGTGATCTCAATAACTCATCACCCTGTGATCACACTGTACCCAGTCAGTACTGACCAAGTTAGATTGTGTGACAGAAACCAGTGTCTTCTTTTTGAGACAAAGCTGAAAGTGCTTCTCAGGAGATCAAAATCATAACATAGAGAATGAAAAACTCCTGACTGGAAGTCCCAGCGCACTTTAGAGTTGCCCCTTTTATGTAACAAATGGGATTAATGAATGGCTTCTAAAAATACGTTAAACCTTTTCCCTCTAAGTGAAAGCCAGGATACTCTTGTGGTCATACATCAGGATCATACCAGAGTGGTATGGTCCAGCTTTCTGGCTCCTATCGAAGGATTATGAATTAAATGGGATAAAGTACTCACTCTTTGAACTGGAGCACTGATTACAAGAACTGATAATTTTTATGACTCTTACCAGGGGCAGCCCATCTCCTCAAACCTAGAGTCCTGCATGTTAGCTTAACTCTGATAATCTTGTGGAGCTTTAGCAGATTCACAGGCAAGGCTGGACCTGGAAGGATTCCTGGAGGCTGTCAAGTAAGTATCCAGAGTTTCAACTACAGTGAGCTCCAGTGCATCTTCTTTAAATCTGTTTCAAGTTGTTTTCTTTCAGGGTCAGTGGAACACTGTATAAATCCCGGCTCACTCAAGTCCTTCAGGCAGAGAATTTGGGGAATACATATGGAAATGCTTTTGCCTGGTGTTCTCTGCTCTGCACCCCTCCCAAACAGAACATACATTTGTGTTGCAGTGTAAAAGGGAAGAACCTCCAAGCTTGGAGTAATGTATACAATTCAATTATACATGAAACTCAAAGCCACACATTAATCACATTCATGTTTAACTTTCAGATTTAAAGCCCTGCAGGTTGGCTGGCCTTTGTTCTACTAAGTGGAAGGGGGCATTTCAGCCCCTCCATGCAGAGTTCAAAAGCTGCCTCTGGTAACAAGTGTAATTGGCTTTACAGGCCTCATTGTATTCTCCCTTCCGGGCACAGCGAAGCTACTGCACAGGTTTCCCCCTTATCAGGCTGTTCAAAGGAAGACAGGTTTGGATAGCAAAGGTTTATCAGGTCACTGTGAGGGGCTACTTGCAGGTTCAGGAGGCCAAGACTGGAAAAGTGATGATGCTGCAAGTCAGAATCCAGCTGCAGTGGCAGGTCTGGGCAGGAGGAGCAAGTTATACAACCTCTCCTTTCACCATCCAGTTTCCAGGCCCCTTGTTTTCATTAACACTAAGTCTTTTGCAGATTTTTGTGAACAGCAGTTCATGTTGGAGTCTTGTCCTTCATGTGCCCTTCCTTGTGTGTTGGATTATTATTAACAGTTCTCAGTGGTCACCTTTGTCCAGGATTTACTCACTCATCTGAGGGCTGCAACTCTTTCCCTCTGGCTGTCCAGACCCCTCCTCTTTCAGTCTGCTCAGAACACTTTTGCAATCGGGCTTTACCCTTTTGCCAGTCAGCCCAGCTTTCCAGGGCTCCACACAGGCAGATTAAACCACAGGGAGCAAAGCCTGATATGCTGCCCTTTAGCAGCCTGCTGCCATAGGAACCTACCTACCCACTAACACAATCTCACAGAGAATCTCTTTGGTGGGATCCTTTAAGACCTTTAAGATCATCAAGTCCAACCATCAATCCAACACTGACAAGTCACCACTAAACTGTGTCCCTCAGTGTCTTCTGTCATAGGAACCTACCTACCCACTAACACAATCTCACAGAGAATCTCTTTGGTGGGATCCTTTAAGACCTTTAAGATCATCAAGTCCAACCATCAATCCAACACTGACAAGTCACCACTAAACTGTGTCCCTCAGTGTCTTCTGTGTTTTTGATCCCACTAGGGATGAGGACTCCATTGCTTCCCTAGGCAGCCAGTGCCAGGGCTTGGCAATGCTTTTGTGGAAGAAATAGTTCCTGATATCCAACCTAAACTTCACCTGGCTCAACTTAAAACTATTTCCTCTTGACCTGTTGCTTGTTACTTGGGACACCAATCCCCACCTTGCTCCAACCTCCTTTCAGGTAATTGTAGAGAGTGAGTAGATGTCCCTTCAGTCTCCTTTTCTCCAGGCTAAACAATCCCAGTTCCTTCATAAGACTTGTTCTGCACACCTTTCACCAACCTCATTGCCCTTCTTTGGGCCTACTCCAGCACCTCAGTGTCCATGTAGTGAGGGCTCCAAAACTGAACCCAATACTTGAGGTGTGGCATCACCAGTGCCAAGTGTAGGGGGATGATCACTTCCCTATTTCTGCTGGTTACACTATTCCTGATGAAAGCCAGGATACTTACTGTTGGCCTTCTTAGCCACCTGGGCACACTGCTGGCTCATATTCAGGTGCTGTTGACCAGCACCCCCAGGTCCTTTTCTGCTGGGCAGCTCTGCAGCCATTCTATATAGCATTGCATGGAGTTATTGACCCAGTTGCAGGACCTGCCGCTTGGTCTTGTTGAACCTTGTAACATGGCAGCAGGACTTAGATGATCTTTCAAGGTCCCTTCCAACCTGTAACATTCTGTGATTCTGTGATTGCCCATGATCCAGCCTGTCTTCTGGCTTCCAAATCCCAGTGTGTCACCTCAGGTAAGACCTGGGCTTAAGATGTCTTGTCTGAATGGGGGAAATGCAGTGAGCATCGCAAGAGTGCTTGTAAACATCCGAGCACACAGGATATGGGACAGACTTCTTAGAAGTAAACATGCTGGGTGACTCGGTGAGACTTCCCATCACCAGCTAATGAGCCTGAACTTTGAAGTTAAGTGATCTGAATTCCAGAGAGTCCAAAGGTTTTGCACAGTTGAGTGACACGCCAAGTTCTGTGGTGTATCAGTGCTGCAGTGTTGGATGCAGAACTGAATATAGAGTGATGACCTCTTGCAGGTGGGTCATCCAAGGACATTTTTGGTGCTAAACTCAGCTTCTGCTAGTGCAAATCATTAATAGCCATCAAAGTAGTGGAAGAGTTTGATCTGGTGAGGTCCTCTCCAAAATCTAAATAGGAGAATAAAGAGGTCTTTTAACATGGGGTGGAATTCAAATGCCTGTTAAGATCAAGTGGCAAATCCATCACTCTCACTTGCAAAATTGTGAGTTTTGTGGCCATCACCCGACCAGCAAGACTTTCATCTAGAACACAAATACAGAGGTGCAGCAGAGCTCATGATTTACTGTGCTGTCAGATGGAGAGAGGATTTTATGCCACAGCACTGAATTTAACCCGCAGTTATAAAGTAACACTGTTCTCCTAGAGCTTTTAATGAAGCAAACAGCAAAGCTCCCTCTGACAGGGTTTGGCCCTCCGGAAGTTATTCTGTTATGTGTTATATGTAGAAAGCAGAAAGTTTCCAACCTATTGAGCTTTGATGGGAACAACTTCTCCTATTTATGTCAGAAAGATGAAGTGTGTCCTGTAAGCAGCAAGCAAACGTTGCCAAAAGGCCAGGTTTTTGAAGAGTACCTTGGAGTTTGAGTGGGAGATCCCACAAGAGACCCTCCAAATGTACTCCCTGTGCTTCTGCTCTCTCCAAATACATGGCAAAGTGCAGGGCACTGTCTCCAGTGCTGGACACTGGAGTGCCTTATAAATATGGAAGGTGGACTGGGACCTGGTGGTGATGCTGCACATGTCTTATGTCTCACAAAGCCTCACAGAGAACCAGCTGCCTGGTGAGATCCACAGCAAGCTCACACAGAGAGGTGTCCTCTTTGAATCACAGAGTCACAGAACATTAGGGATTAGAAGGAACCCTGAAAGATCATCCCTCCCACAATCAGGAGCAATCCCTCTCCCACAGCAGGATCCCCTAGATCAAGTCACACAGGAACATGACCAGGTGAGTTTTAAACATCTCCAGAGTAGGAGACTCCACAACCCCCCTGGGCAGCCCATTCCAGTGCTCTGTCACCCTCATTGGGAAGAAGTTCCTTCTCATATTTATGTGGAACCTTCATTGTTCCAGCTTACACCCATTACCCCTTGTCCATAACCTGATGCCACTAAGCAGAACCTGGCTCCATCCTCCGGACACCCACCTTTCACATGTTTATCAACATTAATGGGTCACTCCTCAGTCTCCTTTTTTCCAAGCTAAAGAGACCCAGGTCTCTCAGTCTTTCCTCATCAGGGAGATGTTCCACTCCCTTCATTCTCTTTGTGGCTGTGCACTGGACTGTCTTCAGCAGTTCTGTGACCTTCTTGAACTGAGGGGCCCAGAACTGGACACAATATTGCAGGTGTGGTCTCATCAGGGCAGAGTAGAGGAGGAGCAGAACCTCTCTGCATCTACTAACCACCCCTATTCTAATCCACCCCAGGATACCGCTGGCCTTCTTGGCCACAAGAGAACATTGCTGGCTCATGGTCATCCTGCTGGCCACCAGGACCCCCAGATCACTATATTCCTACTTTACTTCAAGAAGAACTGTTGTTTTCCAGAATGGCCAGTGGTGAAAGGTTAGATCATGCTATCCTAATAGTGATACTGATGGAGAGAGTATTGCACACCTACAAGTCCCAGGGTACAAAAGGGATGTATTCAGGGTTGCTGAAGGAGCTGGCCAATGTCACTGTGAGGGAGATATTTATTGTCGTGGGAGGTTACGATGATTGAGAGTTAGATGGAGGAAAGAAAATTTCACACCTGTTGTCAGGAAAAGAAAAAAGGAGAAAGATTTGGGGATCTACAAGCTGGTCACCAGCTGTCTTCAGGCATTGGAAAGATTATGGAGCAAATCTTGGAATCCAAGCACATGAAGCGTGAGAAGGTACCTAAAAACTGTGCAGATCTTCCATAGTAAATCAAGTCTGCCCCACATACCTCTTGCAGTGAATGAAATCACAGAACATTAGGGATTGGAAGATGAAAAAATCATCAAGAGATGGTTTAGTCCAATCCCCCTACCAGAGTAAGATCACCTAGACCAAGTCACACAGGAGCACAGGAACAATGGAAGTGTGCTCAGGCTGGCTGTGAGCGTTAGCTCTCTGTGTTGACAGTAACTGGCTCTTGGATGAAAAGGTCTCAGGAGCAGGCATGTTTGATTCAGAGTTTGTTAGTGGACTGTGAAGAGGAGCACAGTTCTCACCACACAAGGGGAAAACTCAGAAAAGAACAGTGTGTGGGAAGATGAAACTCCAACAGCATTCTGGAGAGAAGAAACCAGTGGCATTTTGGTTTGCATCAAGACAGAGGTGACAGACCTAGCAAGCTGTGTGGGCCTTGCTTGGGTCAGGCTCAGCTCCATGTCTTCGTGCCAGTGCTGTGGCAGAGCAGAAAATTAGTTCCTGTAGCCCAAATTGTTAAAAATACAGCTAGGAATACTCTTGGAGAGAGTCTGACATTAATGTCAGGCAACAGATTATACCTAAAAGGACTTTTTCTTAGAAAGCTGAGTCTGATGGAAGACTTTCAGTTTTTCTTCAGCTCATATGGTGGCAAAAAAGATTTTAGCCACACCGCAGGCAGCCAGATAGTTTGTACAAAAGATTCAGTAACTTAACATGATCTTACTTGTATAGAACATGCTGTTCTTTGATCCAGCTAACTCAATCCAGGGCGACTTTAACAGGAGAGAAATAAAGTGTTTCTAATTAAAACTTAGAAAAAAAAGTTTTCAAGGAGAAAAAAAATCCCCAACCCAACAGAAGAACATCAGTTGTAGAATTATTTAATTTAAAAACTTTCCTAATTCCTCTCATGTTTTGATATGAAAGGTGTGTCTGTGGCCAGCTTGTTTAAATGGAATCGCTTGGCTACTGGCCCACACACATGGGTATAAGCCAGTTTCTGCCCTACCTCCTCACCCAGCACACCGCTGATGTGTCAGGAGGAGACAGATGGACGTGAGCAGGAACACTGCAGAATTGGCAGAATCAGCAGTTGACTGAATGTGTAATTTTTACAGCTGTTGGATGTTTGAATTTGGGAAAGGAAAGCCAACTCGTGATTGTAAAACAAGGATAATTCCAGTCCTTTAGTGTCTCAACAGGGGAGAAACCAGGAGGGACAAACTCCTTGAGATTTTGCAACTCGTGCACACATTTCTCCTTGTCAACAAATGAGGAAAAAGGGTTTTTGTTGTTGTTATTAAGTCTTGGCGGGGGGGGAGTGGGGGTGAAGCGAGCTTGATATTTCTGAAGCAAGTTTAGGTCAGGGCAAAACTTTGATCTCGCGTTTCACTGCAATTTCGATCGTTCTCTCTGGCATCTGGTGCCCATTTATAAGGTACAAAATAAGGAATCACTTAAAAGCATGCGCAAGCAAATGTGAAATTTGTGCTAAAACAATACACTTGGGGATTTTAATGCAATAATTGACCCCTTCCGTGTTTGTCTGTCTAATGCTCACTTTGTCCTCCCTAGATCTCACAAGATATTGAATTTACTGGCTAGAGAAGGGCTGCAGACTAGAGAAAACAGAAAAATTTGCTGAGAAAGCAGAAGAGTTTAATGGAAAAATCTAGTTTTCTCAGGGCATATAGTACTTACTCTCCTTGTGATCAACACCAGACACTCTCCAGCAATAGTTCCTTGTTTTTCACTCCACACTGAGTGTTCTAACCACAACTGTGGTGTTTCACTGGTTCTACAGATCTGAAAAAAAAAGTACATCAGAGAGTCACACAATCCATTTCAGATAACAGCACATCAGCCCTGAAAACCTTCCACCTCACAAATTCCCAGCTACCAAGGAGATTTACAGACAATGGTGACAGCCCTAAGCTCTCTTGCTCTTGTGCACTTTTGTGATGCTGGAGGGGTTTTAGTTTTTGCAGGTTGATCTTAAACTTGTAATGGAAAAGAAAACTGCTGAGTGTTTTCTGGCTGGCTGGGCTGGGAGGGAGAAACGTAGTGACTTCTGGGTGAATCACTGTGCCAACAAACGGCACACGTCACAACCCATCTGTGCTCCTCTGTCACATGGGTGCTGTGAAACCTGTGTGCTGCCACCATGGCCTGAGGTGCTTTGTTCTTTAGAGCAGAATATGCAACTCTTTCAAGATCATTAGAATTTAGAGTGGTTCCTTTGCATCTGGTCCTATGTCTCAGCACTGGCAGAGTTGGTGGACTTCACTCAGCTGTTCTGAAGATGGAAATGGGGACAATTTCCACAGCTTCAGTGGCATCTTTTAAGTAGAGTCTCCTTGTCTGCATCTATTGCTTGTGTCTAGCTGTTCCAAACTCTGCCAGCCAGATCTCCCTGTCCTGTGTGAGACTGCTTCAATCAGTGAATCGAAAGATGAACTTGATGGAGCAGGGTTAATGGTTGGACTTGATCTCAACCTGAATGATTTCCAACAAGAATTATTCTATGATTCTATGGTTTCCTAGTCTGACTCTTGGATTAATGCTTAGGTCTCCGGCCTCTGCTTCAGTTCGTTGCTTCTCAGATGCCAGGCAGCTCTTTGGGTCTTGTCATCAGGCTTTCCTTATGCTGGCAGAACAAGGCATGGCCGCGTTTGTAGCAGGAGGAATGTATTATGTAGCCTCCTTGTTTCACAGGCTGTTAGTTCCACCTGTCCCCAGGAGCAAGAGTGAGGATTGCGTAGCCAAGCCCCAGCGCAGGACACTCACTTGTCTCACTTGGAAATCCTAAATTTTGAAGTCTGATAATTAAGTGTTTCATTAAGTCTGATGCTGCGGTGGAGCCTGGAAAAGTATGTGCCGTGTGTCAGAGCACTATCACATGCTGCAGCAATAGCCACAGGGGGCGAGTTGTGGTCGCTACGTCGGATAAAATCTTTGTCTGCAAGGATCTGGTGGGTCTCTGAGCAGCCGAGGGCAGTGTGTCCCAGCGACTGGCTGAGCTGTGCACACGCTGCACCACCTGTGGCCTCTTCCCCAGGAACGGGCTGAGAAGAGCTGTCCTTGAGGATGGAGCAGACAGAGGATATTGAGGAGGGCCAGAAAGTCCAGGGAAGCTGGAAGACTGTCAGAAGGGAAAGACATGACTGGAAAGATCCCAAAGTCGTGATATGTGAGGAGGAAATTTTCTCTGCATCTTTAGATGAGCTGGAAAGCATTTGAGCATGGCTGGTTCCCTGTCAGCTCCTTATCACCATATTCAGGCATCTTTCCAGAGCCTATCAGGGAAAAGAGGTTTGTCGATGAATCATTTGCGCTGAGTAGTTCTGCTGCAGACACTGTAGGTGCAATGAACTTTTCAGTCCTGTGCCTCAGTGCAGCTCTACTCATCTACATCACATCTCCACTCAAATGCATTTTTATCCTGAGACACTGCTCAAAACTGATCAAAACTGCCTTATTTTAGAGAGAGCAAAATTGAGAATGAAATGGGAAACAGTGCCAGTAAAAGAGAAAACACTTCTGCTCTCAGAGTGTCTCACTGATGTCGGGCTGTGCTGCAGTGTCACCTCAGCATTGCATTGGCAGGTCTGATTTCCCCAGCTGCCAGATGGGTTGAGGGGTTGTGCCTATACAAGGAAGAACCCCCTTGTATGATGCTGAAGACTGCCAGTTTAGGTGCCTGTGCACATGCAGAGGATTTGTACAGTCAGAGTTAAAGGGTGTTCTGCAACTGGAAGAAAGCACCATGGAGCATTTCTTTACGCCAGTGGGAATGACCTGTGGTCTCTGCTTTTCTATTCAGCCTGCTGTTTATTGCTCACAAACAATGGAAATAGCTCACATTTAAAGAGTTTGCTCATCTTAAAACCAAGACCCAATCAAGAAGGAACTCTTTGAAAGAAGTTTTCAGCAATAATTTACTTCACTATAATATGACCAAGCTTGAACCGAAACTTCTATGACCTATGACTTGTCAGATTTTTCTTCACAGACCTTACCCTTTAGCACATTTTTCACAATACTACAAGCCAATCTGTTTATTATTTTCAATTTTAGAAAGTATTGCATCCTCATGAAAATTGCTTCATTGTTGAGCTCTCCGAGTGGTCAGTGTAATATATCATTGTTTGATCTGGCAGAACCATCTATTTATAAGCCATTATGTGTCAAATTATTTTTTTGGCAAAACTGGGAAGACACCTGGTTTAGTTTAGATTCCTCGCTATGTAATTCCAAACATCGCTCAGTCCTCTTGGATTGAAAACGCAGGCTGGGATCCAGCCTTAAGAGTGCTGCTGTCATTCACAAGATGCTCAAGGGCCTCTGCTCTCAAGGTTCATGAGATCATAAATTCTTTTTTAATTTTTCTTTTTTCGTTGTTCAAGTCTAGGCACAAACCCAAAGCAGGGTATGCGTTAAACATGAGGCACAGCCTGTCCCCTTTGCTGCTTTGGCCCACAGAGGCCTATGTTTGCTGATGAGATGGAGAGGAGCAGGTCACCTTTACAGAGCTGTTGTATGACTTGGGAAGGCAGCACAGCCCTGGGCCATGTTTGGGAGTAGGAACTGGAAGCACCATCTTTGGGCTGTTAAGTGTAAGGGAGCTGATGACTGAGCTGCTGTTGAAAGGCACAACTCAGTAACGGTGCAATCATGCCTTTACAGAACTCTCTTTGTAGTTTGCTAGTTCCCTCTTGTTAGAGCTGATACACAACATCCTGTATCAGTCACTGTTTTTTAATAAAGTTGCCTTTTGAATCAGGGACTACGAGGTTCAGAGTGGATGTGGTTGCTTGTCTGTTAAGTTCAGAAGCTTGTCTTGATGGATTCACATTAATTTCAACTGTAATTATTTACAGATCTTGTAAAAGGCACTGGGGTCATCACTGCTGAGTGTCTGGTATGATTATGCAACACTGTGTGTATGTTTGGCACTAAGATAAACATAGTAGTACGATGAGAAGACAAGGTATGAGAGGGAGAAAGAGGGGAGAATGAAACAGGAAAAATAAAAGTGTAGTTCCTGACCATATGCTCCGTTCATGGTTAAACCAGGGAACCTAGTCCTTGCTGTCCAATGACATCATACCATGACATCATTGCCGTGTTCAGCTTTTAGCAGGCTTTGCTTTCCCTCTGTGGTGCATCTTCTCTCTTCTAACTGAGAAGGAGCCCTTTGCAAGTTGCTGTCCAGTTGTCTAAATAGGCTCCAGCCCCTCTTGATTATTTTCTCTTCATCCTCCTGGTGAGGGAGATAGGTGGTCTGGAAAACAGAGTCCAAGGGAAATGGTTCATGCCCAGAGCAGCTGAGCAAAACTATGCTTTGAGGCCAACTTATTTTTCATAATTTATCTTGTAATATAAGCCAATGCAGTAGTTTAAGACAAATTTATTGTACGTCTTAAAGGGCAAAGGACTTGTATGTTTAACCACAGGCCCAGTTTGACTTAAGTACACTGAAGTCAGCGATGGCTGTTACCTCAGAGACCTCCTGTCTCCTACTAGGCAAAGTCCTTCTCAGTAATACAACCTTGACAGCACTCTGGGAAGAAGAGCTAGAGCTTGTTGGTGAGTGGACGAGTGGCAGTTAGTGGCAGCTGAACACTTGCCAATGTAGTGAGCAGTGTTGTGTCGCTGTGTAAGATACTCAGTTGTGCAGTGAGTGAGAAGCTGGGCACCCCAAAGCAGCACTGACATCAGCCATCCTGCTGAGGGGGCTGTGAAAGACTGCCAAGAGAAATATCACAGCTGAAATCCTTCCCCTCACATTACTTCAGGTCACTTGAAGTACCTGTCGGATGGATTTAAGTGACTCTATGAGATGGTGCTTCACATCCCACAGTGGTCTGGGTGCTCTGGTGGTGCTCTGCTGCTCTCTTGGTCAAGCTTTCTGTTAAAAGTACAGCCCAGTGGGGTCACAGGAGTGACAATGTTCTCTGTAACTGACCTCGAATTACAGCACTTAGTGAAGTGTAACAGAAAATGCTTTAGATTTCTTTAGCCTAGAGGCTTTCTGATCCACTTTTCTGATCCATTTCATACCGGAAGCTGAGATAAGATAAAGGGGTTCTCCAACTTTCCTGCTGAGACTGACAGGGCCAGAGGGAGCGTTATTCCAGCCACAGAAGATATTCCCTTGCTTCCCAGTGCTCCCTGTTCTTAAAATGACATCTTTCACTGTGTAGCTCTGTACCATAAAATTCAGAAATTGTCTAGTTATGTGAGGTTTGTGTCTTATCTTCTTGGATTCTAATATCTGTAATCTACCCAGCTTGCTCTGTAGATACCTACATTATTTGATGGTTCTCACCCTAAACATTTCTTCCACTCAAAAGACGAAGAGCCATTTTCTGAGGAACTTACTCACACTGACGAGGTGGCCGAGTGGTGAAGGCGATGGACTGCTAATCCATTGTGCTCTGCACGCGTGGGTTCGAATCCCATCCTCGTCGGTCAGTGCAGCAATGCTCAGAGTTTCTGGGGCTCGGCTCATCAGTTCAATGCGTGTCCCCAGAGAAGCCTTTGTTTTGAGACGGAAAGAAGTTACAGGGGTGTTCAGAGTCTGTACCCTCAGTCCAGAATAGTCAGCTTGGCTGCGTGAAGGAGAAGTCATGCTTGACCAAACTGTGAGCCTTCCACAGTGAGGCAACTAGTTTGGTCAGGAAGGGAAGAGCAGCAGATGTTGTTTTAACAAGTGATAGGATGAGAGGAAATGGCCTCAGGTTGCTCCAGGGGAAGTTTAGGTTAGACATTACGGAAAAATTCTTCATGGAAAGGGTCATCAGGCCTTGGAACAGGCTGCCCAGGTTGGTGGCTGGATCACCATCCCTGGACGTATTTAAAAGTTGTGTACATCTGTAGCTCAGGGACAGGGTTTAGTGGTGGCCTTGGGATGGTTTGGTTAATGGTTTGATGGTTAGATCATCTTAAAGGCCTTTTCCAACCTAAATGATTCTGTAATCTTCTCTGATAAGGCCATTCCTTTTTTTAGTTTTCTAATACCAAGAAGGCTACTTAAATGAGTATTTAAATGAAGTGCATGGGCATGGACAAAAAATACCTTCATTTAAAACCAGGCAGTGACTGTGCCAGCCCAGTCTTTGATGGTTTCTGGGTCTATAATGGTAGGTAAGCTAAGAACCTGTTACCTAGAGAAGGTAAAAGAAAACATTCTTATTAGCAGTCAGCAAAGGGGCTATGTTTTCTTCTTTTGCTTTACAAATTCTTTTCTGTAACTGTTGCAGAAGCAGCTGGACAGACTATCCCTCACTATGTAATTTCTTTGAGCATATATTGGGTTTGAGCTTTTATCCAGTGAAACAAAGCAGGATGTTGTGGATTGGAAACATTTTATACTGACTGTGCATGGGCTGAGAATTTGGTCCTGGAGACAGTGAGACCATTTTCATTTTTGTTTTTCCTGTGCTAGGAGATCACTGCAGAAGCAGCACTTTCCAACCACTTAAAAACTAAGAAAAATTGTTAACGTCTTCCACAGCCTTTAAACAGAATCACAGAACATTAGGGACTGGAAGGGACCTCAAACGATCATTTAGTCCAATCTCTCTGACACAGCAGGATCTCCTAGATGAAGTTGCTCAGGAACATGTCCAGGCAGGTTTTAAACGTCTCCAGAGAAGCAAACTCCACAACCCCTCTGGGCAGCCTCTTCCAGTGCTCTGTGACCTTCACCATGAAGAAATTGCCTCTCATATTGATGTTGAACCTCCTCTGTTGCAGCTTACACCTGTTGCCCCTTGTCCTGTCATTAGATGAGATCTATAATAATTAATCTTTAAACTGGTCTACCTCCATGTCAAGAGCCTTTCTCTGTGTCTTTGGCTTTGTTAGCTGAGCCCTGAAAACGAATGCTGCTTCCAGCTCTGCACATCCCATAGTCAAAATTATGGCCTCTTGCAGTGGTGGAGGCACAGGTTTGTTTTATGACTGTGTTATACAAAACACCACAATCTAGTAGATTCTGATTTTTATTTGGTGGTAATCTTGATCAATAGCAGCTAAATCATTTAACAAAGAAAAAAAACACGGGAAGAAAATGTCACATTTATATTCCAGCTGTGCAAAGGGATCTTGGGTTTTTCCCCCATCCTCTCCTCTCAGAGCTTGTCAGCAGCAGGAATTCAGAGTAATAAAAGCCAGACTTATTTCCAGTGCAGGTGTTTCTGGAGTGACTGTAATCTTTCTGATTCACTGCATCTGTGAGAGATCTCGTGGTTACAAGCAAGGTGCCCCTAAAGCAGTGAACGGGCAAGTCAAATAATGGTGCAGGATCTGAGACATGGGGGGATTGGAAATATGGTAAAGATAGGTCTGAGAATGTAATTATGCCACCAAAATCTTTGAAGCCTGCAGCAGCATAATGGACTGGCAAAGGCAAAGGAGCCAAATACGATTAGGTAGTGCTGAAATGCAGCTTTTGAAGATTAAGCTGCATTACTTAGATCAGGGGCCCTTATCAAACTCAGTCCCAGCAGCCTAAGTCATCTACCCTAAGTTAGCAAGGAAAAGGCTGCAGAAGAATAAAGTGCTGATCTTGTGAAAATAGCATTTTACTGCCTGTGAAAGTCCCTAGGACAGCAGCCTGGGAGGCTGGGCTCTGATTTCCACACGCAGAGCAGGAACATAAGGTTTGGTACATTACAAACTGAGAGGTCTCATGCTGCATTTAGAACAACAAGATTTAATTGAGAGGGAAAATCATTAACGATTGCTAATCAAGGCCACATTTGCTCCTAGGCTGTCAGTTGGGGCATGTGAAACATTTGCTAATGGTTGTCATTCCAGGCTGAAGTTGTAGTGAGAGCAGGATAAATCTCCACATGTGAAATGTGCATGCTGTAACCCACGGATGGGTGTTCATAGTCTTTTTGGCCACAGTACCAGTAGGACTGTCTCAAAAGGGTAGCACTGGAAAAGGTACATGGAGCTCAGCTTCATGATGGCTACACTGTCCTCCTCTGCTCACCTTTGCTGCTGCTGGCAGATCTTATTCCAGATAATTTTTGGTTGCCTGGGATTGAGATTTCTTTGGCCTAATGTTCATCACTACTCTGAGCCCTCCAGTCATAAAAGAATATTGCCCCCACAGTAGCTTTTTGGGATGAGGATTTGCTTCCGTACTATCAGATGTGCAAACAGGTGATTATCCAGGACACACATCAGGATTTGAACCCCTGAGTGCCAGTCCAAGCCCCGGGTATTGCGATAATCCATCCTGCTTTGCTGTTTAAAACCAGTTGACACATGGATGTGCGACACAAACCGTTAAACTGTCCTTTCTCAGCTAGAGGCATGACAGTGCTTTGGTTTTCTCATCATTACTTGTAGAGAGACAAATGAAAGGAATCCTTCAGTATCATAGTCATGACCTAGAGTCAGAAGGCTGTCTGAGTTGTTACTGGAGGAGATCCAGTTGCAGAAGGAAAAATTCTTGCCAAATCAGCTAGAGAAGGTTGACCGAAGCGTTTGAACAGACAGATTGTTCAGCCATCTCCACAGCTGGCTCAGTAGAAGAAACACCGGGTGATTGGAAGCCACCATGCATGTATGCTTATAAAAAAGTGTAAATATAAATAGGATAATCCTTCTAGTTGTCACCATGGAGGACACCTCAAATATCAAAATTGTCAGTGCCATCCCTCCGAACCATCCCCAGTTTTGACACAGGCTGAGCACTTGTTCTGTGCAGCAGGAGATGGTGTTTAACGTCACTGGCCAGTTGTCCCCTTCCTGCCTTGCCTGACCAAGCCGTACCATTCCTTTGCTTCATCCTAATCTATGAAAATGGGAAAACACATTTGGCTTAGTGAACCTAATTGCTAAATCCACAGATGGACTTTCATGAACAGCTAAGCATCAGTGTACAACCACAGCATGTACTTGTTACCAAAACATTGCAAATGCCCCACTCTGCATTAATTTGCATTCAGAGACTTGGCAGCAGCTCCAAATCTTGTCTGTGTTTTGAGATACCACGAGAAGAAAATCTGTTCCTTTCGAAGCTTTTTCCCTTCCCTGCCAACCTGTCTCTGCTGGGCTAACGGGAAGATGCCACTGCCTGGGACCTGGCCTTTCCAGTGGCAACCGAAGGGTTAAAATGAGCCCCGAGCACTTGTTCTTCCACTATACCCTGCACTTCTCACTCTCCAGGATTTATGGTCATCTAGTCACATGTTAAAAGGATTATTGGAAAAATATGTAAATGAAAGTAAGTGTAGCAGAGTTGTGTAAAAGCAGATGTATCAGCAACAGGATGCTCGAGCTACATTTCTGTTGCTGGAAACATCATCAAAGAGCTTTCCAAGACTGCAAGGACCAGATGGATTTTACATCCTTATGCACCAGCCCTGAGCCAAAGTTGAATTTACAGGTGAAGCTGACAACACAGCACATGGGGAGGTGCCTGTGTTGTACGTCTGTCCATCACCTGGGCTGCAGTTCTGGCTACCAGAAGTGGCACTCTCCTCAGAAAGGTGGTCTTGCTGAGAACTTAATAATAAAATGGTGCAAAGGACAGCTTTGCTTCTGCATTGAGAATTTAATGAGGCTTTGGTCTGTGGTCTGAAAATACACATCACAGCTACTCCCTTTCCAGTCCTACTGGAGATATTCCCTCTCTTGAGCCTACATGGTTTTTTGCCAGCAGCCCACAGGGTTAACCTTGTTCTTTTCTCTATTGCTGGCAAAGAAGCTGTGGAGTTAAATAGCAAAACACCAGTGCCACAGAACCCACATGGCTTATGGGGAGGGTTTCTGTGGCAGTAAGTGTCAGCAGCAGCTGGTCTAGGCATCAGGAAACTTGGTAGAACAAGCAGAATCCTGTTCTCCCCAGGGTATCTGCCTTCCCCATGTCGGACTCTGCTCTCCTGAGAGCACACTCCTTCCACTGTGTAACTGCTGGAGAGATTTCACACACCCAATACCCCGGAGAGATGTACCCATGTCTGTGGGTACACTCAGGTTCTCAGGAAAAGGTCTAGACTGCAAAATACAGAAATTATTATTATTCAAGTATCAACAGCTTGTGTACACTTGGACTATACTCTGCAGAGTACCTCCTGAATGCTGTAACAGAGGCTAAATCCTGTTCCATAGCCTGGCGATTTATCCAAAGTCCCCACTAACTTCTCTGTCTGCATCAGCATTTGCTCACTAGTTGCTCAAGTAACACTGATCCCTTCTGCATCCTGAGCGGAGCGTGTGGGGCTGCTGCAGCAGAGCTCTGCACGTCTCACTGCTGGGAAGGCAGCGCAGGAGGCCAGCAGGCCCTGTGCCCAGACTGATGCTGTGCACAAGCAGGCCAGGGGTTCTGCCGTACAAACTGGTCCTCTCGATCAGATACCAGATGGGTGTGTTGAAGTCACCTTAAATCTGGCCTTTGGAAACCTCAAACTGAGACAGCCTTTTAACCAAAATAAGCCCTTAAACAATAACAACAAAAGCAGCATGAGACTGAAAGCTGGAATGAAGCACTGCCAGGATTTCTCTTGGCAACCTGTCATTCTAAGAATCTGCTTCTTGCCACGCTTGTGCAAGGCACATTATTGAACATTTCCTGACTATTTGCCCAGGATGCTATAAATGCTGTCCAAATAGCAGAGTCTCGCCTGCCGCTTTGATACATCTGGCTAAATTGCATTAAGCAGCATGCCAGAGGCTGATGGAGTCCCCACAGGACGTGCTCCGTCTGTCAGGCTCTCCAAAGAGCCCGGGTGATGAATGATAGCACTAACATTAAACAGCCTGCCTGCCATGTTTTGCAAGTGTCCCTCCCCAACAGCTTGCCTGCTGCCCTGTCTTCTAGGAGATAACCCAGCACAACACAACATGACCTCATTAAGAAAGCTAGCTCTAATTAAAAACAGAGCATCACCTCCTTTATATTAGCTTGAAGGGTCCACCCCGACGTTTACATTCCTCTTTGGAAGATTAATACCCGTACACAAAGTGATGTTCCTAGGAGTCAGTTCAGAGTGAATGGTAGACGTGCTGAAAGTGAGCAGCAACAATATAGATTGCCATCACAGGGCCTTCAGATGTTCATGCCATACTCTGGAGGGCGTGGTGTGTGCGAAAGATCTATCCATCCCTAGCTTAGGAGAAATGGAGAGACATGATTTTGTCCAAACCCCATGTTGATACCGTCCAGATGTGCTGTTGAGACCCAAGTTCTGTTTCACTGCAAGTACCTCAAGAACCAGTGTACCTGCTGAGCCTTCCACAAGCAGCCTGTCACATCAGCTCTTCTGTTCCTCCCATTACTCATGAGTTGCAGGGTAAAGAAAGGCCAGGTAAGAGATGGATTTGGCTGGCCCCTGAATGCATGGAAAGAAAAGGAGAAAATGAATCATGTCTTTGAACTCACAACTCAGCTTCCATGGCACTCATATTTTTCTTCCCTGATGATTCTCTGGTTTATTTTAAACTTAAGGTTTTAAGTTCAGAAATGACTTAATTTGGAATAACTTGAAGTAAGCCAGTAGCATCACTGAAGTCACTACTTATTTTGCCTTTTATTCCTACAGAACGTCTGGCACAGAGCGCTGCCATGATTTGTGCAGAACTCTGGTTGCTGGAGTAGCCTAACAAAATGGAAGCACTTTCTGCTTCAGGATTTTACTGCCAAATGACTGACAAATCTAACATCTGTGACAGCAGATATAAGGTTCAGTGGGACCATTCCATCCATGAGGCCCCTGAGATAGGCCAGTATGACTGGATCCTGGGCTGCATCAGGAGAAGTGTGGCCAGCAGGTCGAGGGAGGTGATTCTCCCCTCTGCTCCGCTCTGGTGAGACCCCACCTGGAGTCCTGCATCCAGTTCTGGAGCCCTTATTACAAGAAGGATGTGGATGTGCTGGAGCGAGTGCAGAGGAGGGCCACGAGGATGATCAGAGGGCTGGAGCAGCTCTCCTATGAGGCCAGGCTGAGAGAGTTGGGGCTGTTCAGTCTGGAGAAGAGGAGGCTCTGAGGTGACCACATTGTGGCCTTCCAGTATGTGAAGGGGGCTACAAAAAGGCTGAGGAGGGAGTATTTAGGATGTCAGGTAGTGACAGGACTAGGGGGAATGGATCAAAGCTGGAGATGGGTAGATTTAGAGTGGATGTGAGGAGGAAGTTTTTCACCGTGAGAGTGGTGAGAGCCTGGAATGAGTTGCCCAGGGAGGTGGTGGAGGCCCCGTCCTTGGAGGTGTTTAAGGCCAGGCTGGATGGGGCTCTGGCCAGCCTGATCTAGGGTGGGGTGTCCCTGCCCATGGCAGGGGAGTTGGAACTGGATGATCCTGTGGTCCCTTCTAACCCTGACTGACTCTATGACTTGGTCTCGGTGATCCTGCTGTGACAGGGGGATTGGACTGGATGATCTTTCAAGGTCCCTTCCAATCCCTGATGATTCTATGATTCTATGATTAAAGTGTTGTTACAGGTTTAAAAACCAAAACAAGTTTGCTTTTGAATAATCTGTAATAGTCATGAAATCACTGAGGAAATAATAAAACTCAATAGTCACACATGTCAATAACAATGTGGAGATGGCTTTTAAAGTCTCAACCTCAGTCTTTGCTACATCTTTGGTAGTTCTTTAAGGGGTATAAGTGGCATAAGACCTGGTAGAGCAGACAGCAGAATAGACATCTCTGCTACAATGGTGAGACCTACCTCTCCATCTTGAGGTTGACTCATTGATTCTGACCCCTCACAGACAAGAAGGAGTGTTGATCTGCTTGAGGATAGGGAGGTGCGGCAGAGGGATTTGGACAGGCTGGAGCAATGGGCGGAAGCCAGTTGGATGAGGTTTAACAAAGCCAAGTGCTGGGTCATGTACTTCTGTCACAACAACCCCCAGCAGTGCTACAGGCTTGAGGAAGAGTGGCTGGAGAGCTGCCTGGCAGAAAAGGACCTGGGGGTATTGGTTGACAGCTGGCTAAAAAGGAGCCAGCAGGGTGCCCAGGTGGCCAAGAGGGCAAACAGCATCCTGGCCTGGATCAAGAATGAGGTAACCAGCAGGAGTAGGGAGGTGATCTTTCCCCTGTCCTCTGCCCTTGTGAGACTGCACCTTGAGTACTCGGTCCAGTTTTGAGCACCACAGTATCAGAAGGACATTGAGGTGCAGTAGCAGGGCCAGAGAAGGGCAGTGAGGCTGAGGAGGGATGTGGCAAACAGGCCCTGTGCAGAGCAGCTGAGGGAATTTGGGTTATTTAGTCTAGAGAAGAGGAGGCTGACAGGAGCCCCTATTACTCTCTACAACTAACTAAAAGTTGGTGCTGTTCTCTTCTTCCAACTTACTAATGATGGGATAGGGGAAATGGCCTCAAGTTGCATCAGGGGAGGTTTAGTTTGGGTCTTAAGAAGGAGTTCTTTACTGAGAGAGTTTTTGTACGCTGGAACAGGGTGCCTAGGGAGGTGGTGGAGTCCCCATCCCTGGAGATGTTTAAAAACGGAGTAGCTAGAGCCCTTGAGGCCATGGTCTAGGGGTTAGGGAGCTGTCATGCTGAGGGCTGGATCTGATGATCCTGGCAGTCCTTTCCAGCCATCATGATTCTGTGATTATATGACTCTATGTTAGCTGCAAATTAAAGTGCTTGTGGCTGTAGGATTTGCTAAAGGAGAGGGTGGAACTTGCTGATCTCAGAATGTTAAAGCAGGTTGGTTTATTTGGTACTACAGGTGTCACATGCTGCACATCTGTCCCTCAGAAATAAATGCATCTAGTTCCCAAATTCACCTTGGGTTACTGGAAAACTATTGCTCTTCCCTTCCATCCTGCCCATGATACGGCAATTCTACGAAACTCCTACTTCTTCCCAGAACTAGGTCATCTTCCACCATTGTCCTATTTTACATGCTGAAAGGTGGTAAAAGTTTATGATCAAGATATTGTTTCTTCTTTGCTTCATCAATCCCTATAGTAGATAACTTTTTTTTCTCAGTCATGTAGTATGGTACCAAAGGACATTCCTTCAATTAACTGTTTTCCAAGCTGGTTGCTTGCAGTTCTGCTCAGTTACTGGTACATTTGACCCAAAGCCCTGATAGCATAAAAAATCCATAATTCCTGAATTCTTGTTCTGGTTGGATTTAGTGTAATGCACTGGACCACTTGACTGCTGTCCCCATAACAAAGCACAAGCTGGCTGATGGATGTTTCCTGGCAGCAGGACAGAGAGGACAAATGATTCTACAAAGAGGAGTCTAGCAAGCCATGGCAGGTGGGAGGTCATCTCATTTAGATCTATCCTGACAAAGACAGATGTTGGTCATATCTTAGTTTCTAATGTACCTGGAGACACTATTTTTATAGCCCTGGTTCCTTCACTCATCAAGGTAATTGTTTTTAGCTGAAAACAGCTATGTCGTTGCCTGCTTCTTGGCAACCCAAGCAAACACCTGCACTGATTTACCAGGGCTTTTTCATTAAAAAAAAAAAAAAAAGTCTTTCATTCTTTAGTTAATACATTAGGCTGCTAAGCAAGATCCAAACTTTTAGGAATTTGGTATTAGCAAGATGTGCAGAAGTTCCCTGTCTCTGCAAAGGAGTAAAGTCTTACCAGAGGCTCTGGCATCCTGGGGCTGTGTCTGTACCATTTGATGGGAACATATGAATGTCCATGCCTTGGCCTGCACTGCTGTATAAAGCTGTGTCAGTTACTTCGGGGCTTCCTGCAACTGACAGGCAAACTCCTGTATTTCCATACTCTGTTAAGGCACAAACTGCTCCATGATGCTCAAGAAGGCTTGTTTGAATGTGGCCAGATACTTGTGTTAACTTCTACTGCAAGCTGCAGACTTGTTGAGCAGAGCATGTTTCTCTCATTCTTTTAAAACTGGGTATCTCAAGGTTTTCCCCTGCTGAGAGTCATTATAAAACCAGATACATCTCACCATAGACTAAGTTTATTCCCCTGGAAGATGTGGTAAAGCCCATCTTCCAACCTTGCACAGGATATTCTGAGTTGTCTTTGCTTTATGTAACAGATACATTTTTTAAAAGTTTTCCCCAAGACATTTTCCAGAAGAAGACATGTCAGACTGGTCCTAACCAGACCTTACAGTAGAGTCAATCAGTCATACGTTTGGGGAGGTTCAATGGTTAATTCCAGCTCCTAGTCCTGTTTTCAGGCAGGGTTTGACACAGCTGGGATTGGTTAAATAAGAAACTTGACACTTGTGATGACACTACTGCAGGCCTAAACATTAGCCTGGGCTAATGACAACAGATCTGTCTTCTCTCAGCACCAAAGGTAACAATCAAAATGTTCTTAGTCCTGTCTTGCTTGTTTGCAGATCCAGAGCATTTCAGGCTGTGCTGCACAAATCCCCCGGCACACGGTCATTGGGATCTTTAGTTGCCGCACTTGCTTGACCGCAGTTTCTCACTGATGCTTTGACTCCCTATTTTAATGTTAACCTTTCAATTCCCACAATTCCCTTCCAAAGAGGAAGGGCTTTTAATTCCCCACAAGCTCTCCAGAACATAAACACAATACTAACCTTCATATAGAAGAATTATTTGCCTAAGAAGGCTTTTCCAGAAAAGGAACTAGTTCCTGAGTGTAGAATTAGAGTTTAGTCATATAAACTCACTTTGGGGTCTGTAGTACAGGACATGAACATCAATGTAACTGTAAAAATATGAGCTGAGAATAAAAAGCTCTCCCTAAATCTCCCTTATTGTATAAGCTGCTATGAATTAAAGCCCTTTCAGGCTAATTTTTAGTCATCAACATAATTATTTAGGAACATCTTCCAGACCGATGTTTTTTACAAATATTTTAACAACCTGCAAATCAGGAAACTGTAAATCAGACAAATGAACTGAAATCAGCAATAAGAAAGCAGGAGGCCCCTAGCTTAGGCTGCGACAGCATGCTGTGAGTAGCAGCAGCCTGCAAACAGTAGGAATTACTGTGCGAGCTAGACCTGGGCCTTGGTGAGGCTGAGAAAGTTTGACTCCAGGGCTGTAAGCCAGAAGATGCTGGGATCCTGTTCTCTCTTCGAAAGATGGGGTGTAGCAACACTCCAGGTTTGGAATGTCTCCTTCCTCCTATCCAAGCAGAACAAACCTAGAAACAAAAGTCCTTTACAAACACCCTTCTCCAGAAATAATTGTTTGCATGACAAACTTGAGGTAATAGGTTTATAATCCTTCAGAAGAGCAAATCACCTCTTCACATGCTTAATGAGATGGTAGAACAATGAACCAGTGAAGTCCCTGCTCTGTTCTGTCTGGCTTTCCGAGGAGCAAGTGACTGCACATAAAAGTTTAAAGGTGAAATCTCACACTTCAGGCCTCTAAAATCTTCAGCTGTTGAGAACATGGCCATTACTGTTTACTAAAAAGTGTCTCAGTTCTGAGATCTCTACTCCAAGACATTCAATCCTTCTCACAACCAGAGCATGGACTTTCAAAGCCATTCGTGCAGATACTCAGGTACTTTGAAGGCAGGGTCTTGTGCCTTCAAACATACTGTCATCTCTTGAGATCCTGTCTCCAGCTTTCTGTGCTTTAATTGCATCATCTGTTGGGAAGCCAGAGGTTCCTTTGGCTAAGCCTGAGAGGTGGCCAAAGAGCCACCTCAGAGCTTCAGAACATCAGTGGAGCATGGTTAGGGTAAGGCAGAAGCCACATGTTAGCTGTGCCTGGATAAGCACAGGGAGGTTTGCTATAGGTGTTCAACTGATGAGGCTGGCAGCATGTGCTGCCCTGTATCCAAGGAGTTTGCTAAAGCAGGACAAGTGAGGAACCCACAAACCTCTGCAGTGGTGCAAGATGTAGAGAACCAACTGTTCCCTAGGAAGACAAGGTGCCTGCAGTTACAGTACATCCCTTGGCATGTATTTCTGACCTTTCCTATGAGGCAGAAGCTGTCCTTGAAGCCTAAAATCACTAGGGAAATAGAAAATTTTATAATGGGTCTAGCAAGAACTTGAGAAGATGCCTTTTTCACAAGCTCACAGTCTCCAAGTACAGCACAGACCTCATCCAGTGAGAAAAGTGGAAAAGGGCATTAAACCTCAGGCCTAGTCTTCACTTGCTTCAAGAACAATGTAGTCATCTAGTAGTTCATCAGGTATTGCTCAGGTCACTCTTACTAGGACAACCTATAGCAATTGATTGAACCAAGACCTTGAGTCCTCCCCTTCATCCCCTTAAAAAGACCCACAATTTAAGCCCTGCAGAGCCCCTTGCATAGACACCTGATGCTGCATTAGTAGTAGAAAAGGGTAGATTGAAGCTGAACATGAGGAACAGGTTATTGAATCTGAGGGTGGTGGATCCTTGGAACAGGCTGCCTAGAGAGGTGGTGGAGGCCCCATCCCTGGAGCCATTCAAGGTCAGGCTGGCTAGGCCGCTGGGCAATCTCTTCTGGTTAGAGATGTCCCTGCTTATTGTGGAGGATTGGTCTAGATGACCTTTGGAGGTCCCTTCCAACCCAACACACTCCATGATTCTATGATTGTATGGTAACTTATACTTGGCTGTAACCGCACCCAGGGGGGAGTTCCAGGATCTTCTCTCTTAAGGAAGGACTGAAGTGATGGAAAAGGATGAGAGGAAGATAGGTGGGCTATATGAGTCTTATTCTTTTCTGAATAATGTTTGTTGTGTGAGTCTGAGTATTTCTGTTGTTTCTGAGAGGTTTTGTGGATTTTTTTGCCATTCTATCTCTGGAGTGTCCCCGTGGCTTTGCAAGTTTCTGTTTTAGCACTGAATAGGTTAGTGAAGGTTGGCAAAGGGTCAACAAGCCTTACAACTGAAGTCAAAGAAGCTCATGGGAGACTTTATTGCTGTCTACGACTACCTGAAAGGAGGTTGGAGAGAAGTGGGTGTTGGTCTCTTCTCACAAGTAATGAGTTACAGGACAAGAGGAAATGACCTCAAGTTTCATCAGGGGAAGTTTGGGTAGGACATTAGGAAAAACGTCTTTAATGAAAGGGTCATCAGGCCTTGGAACAGTCCGCCCAGGGAGGAGACTGAATTTCCATCCCTGGATGTGTTGAAGTCATTGAGATCTGGAGCTTTGGGACAGGGTTTAGAAGTGGGCTTGGGAGAGTTGGGTTAATTGTTGGACTTGATGATGTAGAAGGTCTTTTCCAACCTAAACGATTCCATGATTCAACAGTAGGTCTCCTTCTGGAACTTCCTTCCATAAGGAAAGTGCAGTGGGGTTACCAGGAGGGCTGGCAGCAGTTTCTTAAACAGGATTTTGAATGTTTGGAGTTTTTTAAAAATAAAAATCAGAATGAACAACACACACAAAGATGTTCAGTGCTCCCATCTCCTTGTGCAGGCTATCTAGAAATGCTGGCAGCTGCTGCAAGGAGCTGAAAAAGTCATCATTATACTCTAGGCAGCTTGAAATCAAATAATACATGTGCACAAAAGGTTTTCATTTTGGAGCTATTGTGCCTGGCCTGCTTGGGAGGAGGGGAGAAAGAGACCTATTGTCTCCTAAGAAAGCAAAATAGTGGCCTGGTTTTAGTTCTGCAGGAATGGAGGGATCTGAGTGCTATTAGCTGACAGTAAAGACATCCTCTATGTGGAGCTTGCTTACTGCTCCACTTAGTTTGCAACTGGTAACTGCCAAATCCCCACAGGGTAAGAGGCCTTGCACTCCAGCTGTTGGAGAAGTAATATCCCCCACTGCTCAGCATGATAGGAGAGTAATAAAAATATCATTTCTAATGGGAAAATGATGCTTGCAGAAGCAAATGGAGCCTGGCTGGCTTAGCAGAGAGAAGGCTCTGGGAAGGACAAAGCCATCCTTAGCAGGCTTGTGGATGAATCCCTGAAGAGAGTACACAGTGTCCCAGAATCCCTCAAATCTACGCAGAGGGTGTAACTTCATAGGCATTTGTAACTGCTCTCAGAAGTCCTGTAAACTTTTAATAGACTCTACAATGATTTATCAAAAATGATGTTTAGGAGCTTTCTAGAAGAAAACACGCTCCTATTTTCAAACAATTGCTGTAGCTTTTCTCAGTGCCTCCCTTATGTTCCTGACTCTACTGTTCTAAGCAAAACCCATTATTAAAGAAAACAACTGGCTGTAGGCACAGAGTATCCAGAGTGTTAGAGTTCTGTCTTTGTCAGTGATTAATCCCAACCGTGAATGCAGAGCAGTCAAGTGACATTTTTATAAGTGAATTTTTCAATATACAGTCCTTGCTCAGGCAAGATGGTAAACTTCATAATTATTTCATCATGGCCTGTCTTGCTTAAGCCTGTTCATAGAAGCTGCCTTAAGATTCCAAAGAAATGGAAAAAAGTCCCCAAAAAGGGAGAAAATGTAAGATTGCTCAAGCCCTTGGTACAAAAGCTCGAGGTGCTAATTGTAAAGAGATCTCCCCTGAGCTGCCTCATGCACTGAGCTGGTCTCCAGGAGTTGCTCAACATCCATATGTTTCACCAGTTAGGCTCTGGAATAACAACACAGGCAGGAGGCTGCTTTAGCCTTATCTGTCCAGGAAGTCCCTTTACAGAGAATTGCTCTTGGCAGGGAAAGTGTCAGCATTGTTCATGCCGATGAGCTCACTGCAAATTAACCATTGGTTTTCGGGGTAGCTCCTGCTGCCTTTTTGCAAGGAAGAGAAGAATTGCACCCACTGCCCCTTCTATTGTTTTCATACAAATGGGTTAGGTAATAATTTGTTTGCAGGGTATCTTGATGAAAAGGAAGGAAGTGCTCAAGGGGCCTTGCCAGTTATTTTTTAAGTCAAATCCATAATTGAAAATCCTTGGAATCATAGAATCATTAGGCATTGGAAGGGACCTCAGAAGATCATCTAGTTCAATTCCCCTGCCACAGCAGGATCACCTAGACCAAATCAGTCAGGGTTAGAAGGGACCACAGGATCATCCAGTTCCAACTTCCCTACCATGGGCAAGGACACCCCACCCTAGATCAGGCTGGCCAGAGCCTCATCCAGCCCAGCCTTAAACACAAATACAGGCTGGGCAGTGACTGGCTGAAGAGTAGCCCTGAGGAGAGGGACCTGGGGGTGCTTGTGGACAAAAAGCTCAATATGAGCCAGCAGTGTGCACTTGCGG
Organism: Rhinopomastus cyanomelas; assembly: GCA_013400115.1. Taxonomy (NCBI): domain Eukaryota; kingdom Metazoa; phylum Chordata; class Aves; order Bucerotiformes; family Rhinopomastidae; genus Rhinopomastus; species Rhinopomastus cyanomelas. The sequence continues at coordinate 495,160 of VXBP01008287.1, read as the reverse complement.
CCCGGAAGGCAAACCGGATCCTAGGCTGCATCAGGAGGAGTGTGGCCAGCAGGTCGAGGGAGGTGATTCTCCCCTCTACTCCGCTCTGGTGAGACCCCACCTGGAGTGCTGCGTCCAGCTCTGGAGCCCTTATTACAAGAAGGATGTGGATGTGCTGGAGCGAGTGCAGAGGAGGGCCATGAGGATGATCAGAGGGCTGGAGCACCTCTCCTATGAGGCCAGACTGAGAGAGTTGGGGCTGTTCAGTCTGGAGAAGAGGAGGCTCCCAGGTGACCTTATTGTGGCCTTCCAGTATGTGAAGGGGGCTACAAAAAGGCTGAGGAGGGAGTATTTAGGATGTCAGGTAGTGACAGGACTAGGGGGAATGGAGCAAAGCTGGAGATGGGTAGATTTAGAGTGGATGTGAGGAGGAAGTTCTTCACTGTGAGAGTGGTGAGAGCCTGGAATGGGTTGCCCAGGGAGGTGGTTGAGCAATGCTGGGCATGACCTAGCGCAATAAAATGTGTGAGCCTGTGGGACAAGACAAAATAATTGATATATCCAGCAGGCATTGCTGATAACAGCTCATAGCAGCTTTAAGACACTTGATAGTAAATGAGAGCTGTTTTAGAAAAACAGTGGAGACTTTCTGTTGAGAGGGCGATTGCAGAGACAATTATTTGTCTTTGGAATGAGAAGCCACCTGATACTGAGAATGACAATAAAGCCAAAGTTAAATGACACACCAGATAATAAAGCACTGTAGAGATGACAGAAGAGAAGAAGTAATAATGTGGATGCATTTTACAAGAATATCCATCTGTGGAGAAGTGAGTGAGCATGATTAAGGACAAAATGGGAAACTGTAGTGTAACTGTAAAAAGATAGAGAAAATACTGTGATCTCTTTAATAGTGAGGTGGGAAAAAAAGGGTTGCTGGCTGTAATCCAGACAGTTCAGCTGTTTTGTAGAAATACCACATTTTGAGGAGCTTTGAGAAACAGTTACAATTCTCAGGGCTAATAAAGTACCAGGGGCTGATAGTGTTCCTGCTGCATTATTGAAAACAGAATGTCCTGCACAGACCCAGAGCCTCTGGAAACTGCTTTGGCTTGGAAGCTTGCATAAATTCCGAGTGAAGATACCCAATTCTGAGGAAGAGAGAAACCAGAATGGAAGAAATGCTGCAGCATTTTCCCTTCTCCACACAGCCTGTGATGTCTAATTTGCTCTATAAAAACTATCACAGACTCACAGAACATTAGGGATTGGAAAGGACCTCACAAGATCATCTACTCCAATCCCCCTGCCACAGCAAGATCCCCTAGATCAAGGCACACAGGAACATGTCCAAGTGGATTTTAAAATTCTCCGGAGAAGGAGACTCACAACTGTCCTAGGCAGCCTGTTCCAGTGCACTGTCACCCTCACCGTGAAGAAGTTCCTTCTCATATTGATGTGGAACCTTCTATGTTCCATCTTACACCTGTTTCCACTTGTCCTATCATTGGATGCCACTTAGCAGAGCCTGGCTCCATCCTCTTGATACCCACACTTTCCGTATTTATAAATATTAATGGGGTCACCTCTCACTCTCCTTTTTTCCAAGCTCAAGAGACCCAGCTCCCTCAGTCTTTGCTTATCAGGGAGGTGTTCCACTCCCTTCATAATCTTGGTGGCTCTGTGCTGGACTCTCTCAAGCAGTTCTGTGTCTTTCCGGAACTGAGGGGCCCAGAACTGGACACAATATTCTAGATGTGGTCTCAGAGGGGAGAGACTTGAATTGATAGCTGCTCAAGAGAGGGCAGGGATGTGATCAGGATATAAATCTATCTATAGTCTATCTATCTATAGTCTATCTATCTATCTATGTGTTTGTATGCTTATTTTGTAGCATTTAGGAAGTTTAAGGGTGTGTATTTGTCACTAACTGACTTTCAGCAGAAAAAGAATCTTCATGGATTGCAAGGTAGTTGAAATGGCAAAAGTTACACTTTCCACTTCATCCTCAGCAAAAGATTAAGCTAGAGAGATGCTGAAGTATTATTCCTGGTACTTTTCATGTGGCTGTATAGGGATTAATACGCTCATCACTAAATTATCAGAATGGTGTGAATTTGAATGTTTTACATTTCCTTTTTGTCCATGCTGGGGAGTTAACTATCACTAGAGAGAAGAAATATAGCTCAAGAGAGAGTTGGAGACCAGAAGGTTCTGCAAATAAAAACCCAAACTCTAAACAGTGCATAAACTGGAAGAAAATTAATCCCAGTTGTTAGCTCAGGATCATCTTGGGAAGTCAGTAAATACACTAGATTATTCTAGATTATACTAAATTATTGTTAAATGGATTGAACACCTTAGAGGAAACTAATGCTTGTTAAATGCAGGGATGACGTTACTTTTTCTGCAGGTAACCCCTAGGTCCAAATTAGCTGCAGAGATCTTAGTTGTTAAACCTCTTCTTAGATGTAAGAATAACCACTGAATAACTTGAAGCAAGCCCTGAGATAGAGTTTTGGAGAGTGTAAGGGAAAATGTGTGGAGAAGATTTAATATAGATGAGCTTGAAGTCTATAAAGAGCTTAATATAGCAAAGGTAATGAAATCTCTAGCCATTTTGTTGGCAGAGTCTTCAGTTAGGATGATGGAAGACAGAACAGCTGACTATTTCTTGGAAGGCTGTTCTCGTGGTATTGGACCCGGGTGCTGATCAAAGAGACAGCTATTGCTGAGCATGACCAAGGACCCTTAATATGAATTAGTGGCAATTAAGACAAAAATGCCCTTAACAGTCTTAGCAAGTCATGAAAAGAAGCAGGCATCTTTTGGGTCTGTGGAGCTAGTAAATAAGTAATGAGCACTGCATTAAAAGCTGGAGATGGTAACTGTGTTTCTGGAACAGCAGATACCATGCAGTAAAAGTGCACAGAGGATTTTACATGGAGTAGGTTGGAGGGTAGATCTGACCTGATTATTACGCATCAATGCAGATATGAAAACCAGGGCCAGTATGCTTGGGAGGTTTTTAAAAAGAGCAGTTGGACTAAAAACTATGTGAGGGAATGAAGTTTGGCTGGAAGTCTGACCTTATTGTAAGGGGTCTGAGGGCTGCAGTTTTGGTTTTCATGTGAATTCTGAGATAACAACTGTCCCTGCTGTAGATAAGGACCTGTAACTGCATGAGACCTGATGTTTGTGATATGACTGTTTGGCCTTAATCTGTTTCCTCACTTACTTTTGTATTTTAACCTTCTCAACTACTAGTACAGTATTTTTACGACTTGGACTTGCTCTTTATGCTACTCACTTGTAGGAGCACTTGGTCCTTAGCTAGCCTGAAAATAGCTGTTCTGGGCTATTAGCCAAAGTTCTCTGCAGCTCATGGAAAGCCTTGTGGATGAGGCTCTGTCCCAAAGCTGTTCTCAGGACCAAAGTTTTTCATGATTTTCTGCCAGGTTCAAACTGTAGATGTTGACCTAGTGCAGTAGAACCAACCACTTTGAGAGCTGATGTGTAGACGTTTCCCAAATCCAGGAATACTTTGGTTTAAATTCCTTGATATTCTGTGATTATAGCTCAGTCTTCCTTCCTAGTATCCTTGCTTGGCAAAAAAACCCACGCATGTGTATAAATGTATGTGTACAAACACTTTCATATGTGTGTCTATCACTGAACCATAGCATTGCCTAGCTTGGAAAAGACCTTCCAGATCCTCTAGTCCAAATATTAACCCAACACTGACAGATGTATATGTAACACACACACACACACACACACACACACACACACACGTATCTATAGCTATATGCACACTATTCTCTTTTCATTACACTATGGTCCACTCAGCTCACCCCAATTCTTTGCGTATTCTCTGTCACAGTCCCTCTTGCAATGGCTTTTCAACTCAGAACTTTCCTCCCCATCCCACTTCCTCTTTCCAGCCTTAAAGGACAACTTGTTCTTCCTCCAATAGCTTTTGTTCCCATGACTCTTTCTCAGACTTTTGCATTAGCCATTAGTATCCTGTTGCCCCTGATAGCTCACTGAACTTGGTCTTGAGTCAATGGTCTTGTTTTGAGCCGATTAGAAAAGATTTCCTTTTCTTTATCAACACTAAACAAAAACAAGGAAATTAAATTAAATTAAATACAAAACTGTGTTTAAATAACAGTAGGGCTGTGACATGAAGCAGGAAGTGCAAAGATAAGGCTGATGATCTGTGCAGGCCTTCGGTGTGGAGAGGCACTGTGGCAGGACTGAAGGCCAGAATGTCAGCCATCCTAAAGCATTTTTGTGTGGTTGCATCAGTTGTCTATCAGAGCAGTGATTGTCTGGAGTAAGTAAGAAAATAGCATCTATTGACTGGGCTGGGAGGAAGGGGGCATGTAATCTTCCACTTAGAACCATTGCTCTCTGCAGGCTGAGAGCTGAGCGTCTTGATTCAGTGAGAATAGCATATGGAGTTTTTTTTGACTGCTGTCTACTAAATCTTCCTTCTTAAAACCCGAGTCTCTCCATCATCCTTGTTTTAAGTGAGTTCATTAAAATTGCACTGACTCTAAATAGTCCTTTGGCTTGCTACGTAATTATTTTTAAACCATGTGTTTAAATTTCACTCAAGAATATAGGATGAAAATCCAAGGGATGGCTGAATCTCTTTGTTGGAGTACTGCTGACAGACAAGTGTAAGGACAAAATATGTCATAGCTCTGGTAATAAAAGAAACTCAAAACATGAGGTAGATTCCTCACTTGCTGTAGACTCAGTGCCATTTGTTTCTTTCAGTTTAGTTGAGCACTAGCAGCATTGAGTAGATTCTGTTGTACTGCAGGTATTTTGCCTTAAAAATCTGTGTCTCAAGAGACCGTTTTGGTAAAATCTATGACCCTGAGGGCACTATGGACAAATTTAAACATCATCTAAAACACACACATATATGTAATGCTTTAAAAATGTGGAATGTTGCTGGGACATTGTCCAGTCAGAATACAGTGGTGCAGGTTTGAAGAGATGTGTCTGGCACAATGAAAAGGTTTCTGATGTCCCCATCCAGCAGAGTTCAAGACCCTGGGAATTGATATGGGGAGAAAAACTGTGGCTCTGCAGGTTAGGGCAGAGTGACAGGTCCCAGCTCTTTGAGAGCTGACACTGCCCAAAGACGACATCACTTGCTGCTCCTCCATCATCCTGTGCAAAGCAGGTGTTGCCAGGAACTAAAGGTTCTTTGCCCTGGTTATCTGTGGCTGTTATCAGGTGAAGCTGCTGGCAGAAGGATGGATAGTACAAAAGAAACACACTAGTGACCCTTACATTGCAGAAATGCCTAAAGCTTGGGACCACCTGGAACACGACTTGAGGAGAAAAACAGAGATGACTGATTACTTTCTCCTTGTTTTTTGTTCTGGTAACTGCAAATACCCACCCTTCACAGCCTTATCCTGCTTCATCCTAGCATTAGTTTAACAGCATGGATGGTTTCCTTTGCCAGAGGCAATTTAGGGCTCATCCATCTGGAAAGACCTGCCACAATGCCTATGAGAATGCACCTCCACAGGAAGGAATACCAGTTACTTCACCTTAATGATTGACAGAGTCCCTGTAATTATAGTTACACAAGCTGATCTGCTGTGTGCTTCTCTCTCCTACCCCCAGTTGGGATACATCCTGTGTGTTTGTTTCCCCCTTCACTGGAACAGAGGAGAGAGTTGTTAAAACCTGTTTTTACTATTCTTCCTATGCAAACCACTCTTCTTCTTTATGGTACTTCTTCCCAGAAGAGCTTTTGAAGCTGAAGAATAGATGCCTTGAAGAAGAAGATAAGGCCACCTTGTTTTTCTTTGCTTGGCTGTTTCCCCCAACTCCAATCCTGGAAGAGGAATCCCTAATTTCTTTCCTTTATGCTTCAAATAGCAGTATCAGATTTTCTTTGCATGCCTTGAAATTCCCTCCTGCTACGCTTCCTTGAGACTTTATTCTCTTTTGGGCACACGATGCAAGGAAAGGACAAACCATGGAAAAAGGGGACCAACAGCAGAACCACTCAATGGAGAAGCAGAGAGGATCAGCCTAAACAGCAAACATACTCCTTCCTCTGTCACAGGCAAACAAAAGGGAATTACATGGGAAGTATCCCAAAGCAAAAGCAGTATTTATGAATTAGATTCTCCAGAATAGTCTTGCTGGGTGGTGGTGACCAAAAAAGCAGCAGTGTCATGTGACAAATTCAGAGCCTAAGACTGTTCTCCATTTGGTTTTCGTTATTTAATAGAAGTTAGATTGACAGAAAGCTCTTTAATGAAAGGCCTTAAGAAAGAACATATTGTTGATCGGGAAAAGCTGATAAACAACTGGCAGCCGTGCATGGTGTTTTCTTGCTAAACCAGGATGAAAAGATTCCCTCCCCTTTCTCCCTCCTGCCCCCGTGTTTCTCTTTGGGATAATGCAAACATGTGTTTTGTCCCCATGAAAGGGACGTGATTTTGATCAAGGCTTTGGCATGTGCAACAAGCCTAAAGCAATTTTGGTGTTTGGGAATAACAAAAATGATCTTTTTAAGATTGGCAGCCTCCCACTCTTGCATGGAACAAACCCTTTTCATGGTTCTTTCTGTGACACACAAACTGGCGGCGGCTTCCCAGTGAGCTGGAAGGAGTCTGCATAGCGCTGCTGAAACCTGAGCGTCTCCTCAGAATGAGTTTTGTAACCAAAGTGATGCCTCACTTCCTCAGCTGGTGTCTGCAGTCGGATCACAGAATCACCCAGATTGGAGAAAACCACTAAGATCATTAAGTCCAGTGACAAGGCCATGGCTAAACCATATCCTCCAGCGCCACGTCTATACGACTCTTAAATGACTTCAGGGATGGGGACTCTATCACCTTCCTAAGGGATGAGTGGCTGGACAGTGACCTGGCACGGAGGAACTTGGCAGTACTGGTTGACAGCTGGCTGAACAGGACCAGTAGGGTGCCCAGGTGGGCTAAAAGGTAAATGACATCCTGGTTTGTATCAGTAATAGTGTGGCCAGCAGGACTAGGGATTGAATTCTCCCCCTGTACTGGGCACTGGGGAAGCCTCCCCTTGAGTACTGGGGGCAGTTCTGGGTTCCTTCAAGCAAGACATTGAGGGGCCGGAGCAGGTCCAAAAGAGCAACGAGGCTGGGGAAGGGACTGGAGGGAAAGTCTGGTGGGGAGAAGCTGAGGGAGCTGGAGGTGTTTAGCCTGGAGAAGAGGAGACTCAGGGGGGACCGTCTCCCTTTCTACAACTCTGTGAAGGGATGTTGTAGTTGGGTGGGGGTTGGGCTCTTCTCAAAGGCAGTTAGCACCAGGATGAGAGAGCAGGGCTTGAAGCTGCCAGGGGAGGCTTGGGTTGGATGTTAAGAAGCCTCTCCTCACGGAAAGGGTGATCAGATGCTGATCAAACTCCACCCAGGGCAGTGGTGGAGTGTGCATCCCTGGAGGTCTTTTAGGACAGCATGGCTGTGGCCCTTATTCCCCTGATCTGGCCGATATGGTGATGTTAGGTCCTGGGCTGGGCTGTGTGAAGCTCTAATGCTTTAGACCAGTGAGTAGCCTGTCCTGGGCTGTGTGACACTTGGAAGTACCTGTACTTGACCCTAAAGACCCATCACCGCGTTTCTTTATTTCCAATTAAAAGAAATAGACATGTAGTCAGGAAATATTCACTGTTGGGTACTAAATGTGCATCATTACTCAGTGCTGTGTGTCAGGCCTTGTTCTAGTGCATGTTACTTCTGATCTGCCCATGTGCTTGTTATGGTTTCCTCTGCAAGAGAGTTTAGGATATATCATCAATCATGCATGCAGTTCCTTTGTCATCTTTTGAAAGAGTGATGTGGTTTAATTTATAAGAACCATGTTGAGAACATGTTTTGTTTTAAAAAGTGAAACCTCTTCTTACCCGTGCTTCATCTGGAACTGGCTAAACAGCTTTAGCTGGTCTTAAGGACTTTTCCTGGCTCCCGAAAGTTTATAGGTTCTTCATGTAGGCAGCCAAGGCAGCCTTTGTGGAGGAGTCAGTAGTGTAACTAGGTCACTGGATGTGGATGCCTCACACTGTAAGCCACTCTGACCAAGTCCAGGTCTAAACATGTGGTTGGAAATGTTGCGGCATGCAGGGATGGAAAAAGAACATGCCTGAAGACACTCAAGATGATTTTAAGGAAGACGGGAATGAATTCCAATGTTAATGCAGCAGCTCTACACAGATTTGGGGTGCCTGCTGCTGTTGTGGTTTGTTCTGCCTTAAGCCTCGGACAACTTATTCTAGTCCCTTACTTTGCAACAGCTAGGATCTTCTGAACCAAAGCTGTTTCCATTGTCTTACAGCAAGTACTCCCATGAAGAAGCTTGTTGCCCAGTACTCTTTCTATGCCCAGCATCAAGGGACGTGAACAGCTCATGAGATTGAGAATGTCCACACCTCAGTTTATGAGTGAGGTTATAACTGAGTCCAGATCACCAGGTAACACAATGGCAAACGGTCGGTCTGTGAAATCTCAAGCAAATCTTGCTGACATTGTAGTCTTTCAATTCCAGATCTGCGTGCATGGTACCTGGTTGGTGAGTGGATTGTAAAGAACAGCTGACAAGGAAATTACCAATTAAGAGATGTACTCATCAGGTGCCTTCCCAAGCAATGCTTGTGAAGCTTCTCTGATTGTCTCCCTACCTTGACTGATGTTTCAGTCCAGAATGTGATGGAAATCTGGACAGAACAGGCATAGAAAAGGTGCTGTAAAATGCCACATGTCTTGGCACATGGCTTTTGCTATTGGCATTGAGACTGGGGGGTTGTAGCTCTCATCAGTGTAGCTGCATGACCTCATGTCTGTGCTCTTCACATGCTCCCACTTCGCAGCTGAACAGGAGAGGGTACACTGGCATCACATGAAGAAGCTTTTTTGTCTCATTCAAATGTCAGCTTTCCCTCTGAGACTTGTTAAGCACAAAACGACAGTGTCCCCAGGTCATGCATTACTCAGCAGCAACATCAGGCCCCCAGATGTGCTGTGGCTCCAGTTCACAGGATGTTCTTTGTCCGGGGGACATTGTCCCAGTTTCTGGTTTGATTTTTTTGGGTTGGGTTTTTTTTGATTGTTTTGTTTTTGTTTGAATGCATCCGGCTGGAAAAGGCAGGAGCCAATGTACCGGTTTGGCTTCAACTTGAGGCATCATTCTCAACAACAAATATCCTGCCATTTTCCATCCTGTCTTCAGCTCTTGGGAAGAATTAAAGACATGGACCTGCACTGTCCTTCACGCTTGGAGTCTGCATAGAAGTCAGGATGTCTCCCACACCCTAAGTAGTCATTGGCATCTTCTCAGGTGGTAGCCAATCCATAGGGAGCAATGAGTTACAGTACACCAAGTAGGTAAAAGCTGAAGTCATCCTCCATTCTGACAATATTGTTGAGGTGCCTTTAAGTCATCACAGCTGGCAAAAAGAGTAATACCAAGATGTGTCAGTTTTACAAAGACCTTCTTCAGTTTGAAATTGTTGTGGCATATGGACGTGTTTAGGGACTGCAAGAATCAGTATGTTTTGCACCAATTGTAGATTCAAAACCAGAGTTTTCTTCCAGTTGCACATGTTGGAGAGGCTGCTCCTTTCAAAGATTGATCAGGCATGACAGCACACAAAGGGTTATTTGTACTCTGTCCTGAACTTCTCACGAAGCACTTAGTTGCCCAGCTCTGAGTCTTCCCTATGAGTTCATACGTGTAGGGTGTACAGGGGTTGATGCTAGTTTAGAGAGTCACAGAACCACAGAATGTTTGAGGCTGGGGAAGACCTCTAAGATCATCAAGTCCAACCCATGACCTAACATCACCACAACCTAGACCGTGGCACTAAGGGCCACATCCAGTCTTTTCTTAAACACCTCCAGGGATGGAGACTCCACCACCTCCCTGGGCAGTCCATTCCAGTGCCTGATCACCCTTTCCATAAGGAAGGGCTTCATGACATCCAACCTAAACCTCCCCTGTAGCAGCTTCAGTCCCTGCCCTCTTGTCCTATCACTGGTTGCCTGGGAGAAAAGCCTGACCCCCCCACCTCCTTTCAGGGAGTTGTAGCGTGGAAGAAGGTCCCCCCTGAGTCTCCTACAAGCTGAATGCTCTCAGCAACCTCAGCCTGTCCTCATCAGACTTTCCCTGTAGTCCCTTCACCAGCCTTGTTGCTCTCCTCTGATTTCAACAGAGCTTGGTTGCTTTCCCCCACATCATCACTTCCATATGGCATAAGCTTTTTTTCTGCTGTCACATAAGTATAAAATAATGACCCAGAGAAAGCTCAGCATGCCTCATATGAATTCAAGATGTCAGCTGTCGTTATGGAAGAAGGATGAATTTTGGCCCAGTTAAAGGTACTCTATGAAGAGACATATGTGAGATCTTGTAGAATTACTCCGGGACACCATCAACAGTGAGAAGCTGATGTCTTCTATAAATGGACCTTTTCTATGAAAGGATGCATCCTGAATGTCTAAACACCTATGAATTGCTTAGCACTCACTGGTGTCAGGATTCAGTGTTATCATCAGCTGCTGGGAGTTACTGGCTTTGTGTATAGCCAGTTAGCAGCATGGTCCATATGTCTGTCAACATGTGAACACTTGGGAATGTGAGTAAGTGGTTACCCTGAGAGCTGAGTCCATCTTTCTAGAGGGATCCTCTTTTTATAGGCCTTTCTTCCAATGTAGATGCTTTTGCACTGACTGATTTGGGGGCCTTCTGGAGGAGTCTCCCGTCACTCCTGCATTTGAGACCCTCAAGCATTTGTCTAAATAATGATTCACGGCCAAGAAAGAAGCTAAAGTTACTTGGTTTGTGGGAAAGAATATATCACCAGGAAGGAGATCCAAAAGTAAGAGGAAAAGACATAGAGTGCAGTTAAGTTTTACAAGATTTTTCATAGCTTTAGAAATTACTGTTTTTGAAAGATACAATAATAGAATGTTTTTAGGAAATGTTTTTACAAGTTTGATAAAATGAGGACAGGAAGGCACTAAAGCTGGAAAGAAAAGGCTTATTTGAGCCAAAAAACATACTAGAGTGGAGTATATTTCAGTAACAGCTAATAAAGCCAACAGGATTTATATTAAAATGATGAACTATGTCCACAATGCAGGTGAATGCTTTTTATCCTTTGGTAGAGAGACACAGTGAGAGCACATCTAAAAGAGATTCAGAAAAATCTGATTTGGATGAAATACACCACGAGGGGGGCAGCAGTTGGTAGAACCAATCAGTTTGCGAAACCTCTCTGAATTCACTGACCCAATGAATTGTGCAACAGCTGCCCTGTTCAGCCACTGCATCATCAACAGGCTTCAATGTCCCAGCATGGGAAAGTGTTCAGCTATCTCCGTGTTCTTGATTGGCTGTCAGGCTTGACTTGTGTAAGTAGAATGGAATACTTCTGAAAATCCTGTAAGAAAACCCCAATGTTTTTCTAGACACAGATTCATAAGGAATGAGGGCCAAGGATAATACCTTCATGTCTTCCGCAGAATCCATTTTATCTCTACAGAATGGCACTTGTTACTCATCCCAAACACCTAGATCTAGAGTTAGGAAATAACATAGACTCCTTCCTGATAAAATTAATTATTCTAACAAAAATATCATTTGCTTCTCAGCTCTTTAGTGTCTGGTCATTAACTGATCAAAGTGTCATGATATTGTCACAGAATTAATGATTGCTCTTTCAGAACGCTCAGTCTCAAGTGACTTGCTGTGCTAGAAGAACCCATGGGTTTGAGTTCTTTCATTACTCTCCAGTCACCTCTCCCAGCCCTGCAGCATCAGATCCTGTGGGCTGTGAAATGTTCAGTTAAGCACAAACTGCTGAATTGTTCCCACTATTTTATCAGGTTGATTTATAACACTTACATCCAAGAGGGAGGTAGTAACTGCTGTGTAATGTGCCTGACCTCGGGATCCTCGAAAGGAAATCCCAGTGAAATAGACGTTCTGACCTGCTTTGTCTTCTGTTTTTCCTTGTGGAACATACGGAGGCTGCAGGAGACAGCCTGGGTTGGTGAGAGGTGGCCCTGCCCACGGCACAGGGATTGGAACTCGGTGATCTTTAGTGTAAACCATTCTGTGATTCTCAGATTTTCTGTTGGAGAAACTGGCAGTAAGAACTCAGCACCAAGTGATCAAATCAATCCTGAAGCCAGTGGTGCAGCTCCTAGGACCATTAAAGCAGATGTCCTCCACAGCAGATGTCCCCATGAAAGATGGGGCTGATGCCCTTTTTTATAAATGGTGTCATTCTAAATTGGGCCCCTGTTTGAATGTAACCACGATTGGAATACATTTGGTTTTAAAGTATTCCCATCAATTTTCTAGGTTGGTTTTTTTTTAAACTTGTTTACTAAAATTTATTTTCATCCTTGTGAGATGATGTCGTGGGAGCCTGCTGTAGGTCCATGATTTCAGTGCTCTTAGAATTGTATTATGGATGGAAATAGGGAGTCGAGGATGAAAACCAGTGGAACTCAGTATCTTTCTGAGCCTGAGCTCTGGTACTGGTGAAGTCATACACAGAAATTGCTATGAAATAATTGCTCTGTGAGTGTTGGATATGCAAAGAAACTCTGACGGTGCTTATGAGAAGCAGCTTGCAGCCTCCTCAGGGCTGTGTAGACACTGGAGTTTGGTCTGAACTGTGTTGGCATTTTTTTTAACCCTCTCCAAGACCTACAGGAAAAGTTAGGTATTTTAACAAATATTTAAAAACATTTTATAGGGAAGAAAAGAGCTTATAATTAACATCTCTCTCAATGTCCTGACATTTCTTTGAATTTAAAACCATCTGGACTCCAGTGTTGACAGATAAACTCCTTAATCTCTTTACTTACAGTAAATGTGCTCTCCAAGTTACATTTTTCACTTCTAGAGTAGCAGCATCCTAAGGGTGTGCTGAGGGGAAGGGAGCCAAAGGCTGAAATACTTGCAGGAGAATTGGTGTGGAGCCTTTATTATTGGAAGCACACCTGAAAACGGATGCCCACAGACCAACCTCTTCCTGACTACCTAAATCTGTCTTAGCAGCTGGTGGTGGGTAAAGTCTTCTCCATTCAGAGAAATTAATGTAGGAGCAGTTGTGTCTGTCATTGTGAAAGGCCCTGAACCCCTGAGCAATTGGGTCTGCTCATGCCTGCTTTCCCCCTGAACCCACTGAGGGCTGGTTTAAAAGCTTTGTAATTAGTGCTATGTTCAGTTCATGGCCCTTCTGCAGATTGCTGTGCAAAGCTAGTGCTGTGTGGACAATTCCTTGCTGGCTGCCTGTGAACTTGAGCAGCTATGGATGAACCCAAACCAGCAATGTTCTCATGGGAATCACTTGTAATGTGGCCAGGAGAAGCAAATGGTTTGTTTAGTTGCAACCACTTTCCAAGGGTTTGTGCAAGGCCATTTGCCATATGATGCTGTTAGTATTGGAGGTTTAATGGAGGGTTGGATGACAAAAATCTGGCATATAATTGCATTTAGAGCTGTGAAATCCAAGATTTCTTGCTAAATATAAGCTTGTTTTCTGAACCTTTTCTTCCATGACAAGCAGTGTGCCCTGTTAGGAACCTCCTGCATCTCATAAGATGGGATTTGTTTAGTTGTGTTTGTTCTCTGGTGGTTGGCTGACAGAGATAACTCCATCCACGGTAAATCTGTTTTCTTACCTAAATGGAGAAAGGCACTGATTATGTGGTGAAATATAACAGATGTATCTCAGTTCTACTGGTTTGAGTGTCCTTACTACTTACTTACTCCTCATTACTACTTCTCACTCCGTACTACTACTTCCAGAATTTTTTTACTTAACGTACCATCTCTTGGAATCTCATGATTCTGTGATGCTTTTGGCATCAGAAGTTTGGTTTTTCCAAAGTTCCAGGAAGATACTGAAAAATGGAAGCCCTGTGAGTCATATAAAACTGAAGGCAAGAATGAAGAATATGGTGGTTATTGGTTTGAGCTGGTCTGTAAACTGAATGATTTACTTGGGAGGTGTAGAAGGAGAAGGTGTCCTGACTCTTGAGTGCTTGGAGTTGCCAAGGCTGAGGAAGTAATTCTTCATGGCATAGAGGGATAGCAAAAGCCTGTGCCTGGGGTACAGGGTAGAGAATAAAGACTGTCAAGACACCTGCACTGACATTTTTAAGGCAATCAGCTCAGTTTTCACTGTTCTCTCCCACACTTCATAAATGAATAATTGCAAGACATTTCCACTTCAAGTCAGGTGGTGTGCCAGTAAGAAATGGTGACTAGAACTGAGCATTTAGGAAAAAATCCTTATGGATATTATTTCAGATTCCAAGATGGATGCGGTTGGCCCACGTTCAAAAGCCTTGCACGTTAGCTTTGTGGAAACACTTGGGTGCCAGCATTTTACTAGCAAATAAGGATTTTAAAGCTCAAAGACTTTGGTGAGTCATTGGAAGTGAATTTGGTAATTTGGAGTATCCAATTCAAATTTTGCACCACCTTAAGCACCACATTCATTCAGGTGGCAGCTTGTGAATCCCTCAGAGGGGAGTTGAGAGTGAGTCAGTAAATAGCCATCAACTTTCAGGGGAAAAGACTCAGCATTCTCTAATTTGAAATACTGGAAATTTTAGGTGGTGAAGCTATTCCAGGAAACAGTGAGCTACTGTGCTTGTAATATTTATCATTGGAAGGGGTTATGAAGTGAGCTACTGATGCATCTAAAGATGTTACCAAGGAGCTGACAGTGAAAATGTTAGAGGAGATACAGGCAGCTCTTGTGTTTCACAGACATTTTCTGTGTGAAAACTTGTCTCTTGCTGGTACCCATACAGCTGAAGATGTGAAGAAGAAAACCCTGCCCATCCAAAGACACCTGTCTTGAATACTTAGCTGTGGATGGCAGCAGATGCAGCAGGGAAGTTGGAAGTTCTGACAACTCCAGGTTTATCAAGCAACTAACACTTAATCTGTGCCAGCTCCCTGTGGTTTCCTTCCTACCGCCACCAAACCAACACTAAACATAGGCTTCAAATGAGAAATGAATCTTTTAGCATATTACAACATGATTGTGTTTCCTCAAGTACACGAAAGGGTGAGGAATCAGACTAAACTTTGAGCATTGTGGACAGATATCTGACAGAATAAAATGCTGGTTTTCCAAGTTTGGGCCTTTCTGACAGCTGTTTGTCAGCAGCCATGACTTAATGGGCCGTAAGGAAGTGTATGGAAGGGAGGGAGAAAACATGAGTAGCGGGTCTGTAATGGTTATTTGCTATTTGGACTGAACTGAGATGACTCTTCCCGAACCGTGGAGCATCTGCTGTCCAGGAGGGACAAGCAGACATGCAATGAGGAGCTGGAAAGGGTGAGTGTGTGATCACAGGAGCTGCTTCACCTTGAGCTTGTTGGTTATCTAAATGTTCCACTGTCCTTTGTGCAAGGAGACAATTTTCATTAGTGATTGCAGAAACACCACCTGCATTAAGAGAACTTAACCTGGTGCAGGATCTCCATAATGGCACATGGGTGGAGTAGGAGAACCATGGAGACCATTGTCTTTTGCAAATCTTTCTGAAAAGCAGAGCAACTGCAGGTTACATAATTGTTGTGACCAATCCTGGTGTTTACATGATCCATTACAAAGTTCTTTGGCAAGTGCCCACTTGCCACAGCTCAGCCTGTGTAACCAGCCAAATTGTGATCTCACATCCCCACAGCCCCACTGAAGTGGCTGTCAATTAATATGGATCTGCATGAGGTCAGGGCCTGGCCCAGGACGCACAGCGGTGTCACAGTTGCTGTGTGGAGCTGCACGCAAATCCCTGCCTCTCATGCAGGCTGGGACTCCTTCTAAGGCTGCAAGGCCATAACTTGTAGGTCCATCTAGCAATTGAAAAATATTATTTCTAGTTGTCAAAACAGAAAAAAAGTACAAGAAATATGGATTTCACATCCTTGCACAGAGCTTCTGGCAGCTAGTATTCTTTCTGCACTTGTAATCACAAATAATATTAACCTTAGCCATTTTGCTTGGCACTTGGGATTGTGTTTTTTTGCAGTCCTTATTCCTCCTAGAGCAGGGAACAGTTTGTAACCGCTGCTTCAGTTTTTCACCAGTCTCATGTCCAAACACAAGGCGAATGCCAAGGATTAGAGGCTTTTTGCATGAGAACAAAAGCCACTTCAGTCACAGATGATCCTCCAGATCATAAAGCACTTCGCTTTCGAAGACAGTAGAAAATACCTCTTACAAAAACGGTCTGTGCTGTGAGCCCTGGAAGGTTTCATCACCAGGGTTTTGGGTCAGCCTTTGGTTTTCTTCAAAACTGACTTCTGTGCTGAGAATGTGACCACCTGAATTTGTTTTGCTAAGGCCTTGTGAACACATAAGAAAAGAGAAGGGAAACGAAAAGTAATTCCAGAGTTCAGGATTTGCTTGAGTCTGACATCAGTGAGGCTTTTAAAAGTTGGCCAGAGACGTGGTCACATTATGACAGTGATGGAAGACAGTCTGTGGTCTGCTACTGTGTCATTTGTTGCCTTCCTGAGAGGCCTGAAGTGGCCCTTCTGTCTCAAAGCTCTTAGTGTGTCCTTTCCCAGCAGTGCTGATTAGTCTTGTAGACCAGATCCTTTATGAACATCGTGGGCTGGTAGTCAAGCAAAGGACCTCCTTGCTCAGTGGGTCTGTTCTCTGCATAGTGCACAGTCAACAGTCATGATCTACAGTTTCATTCACAAATTTGTCAAGATGAAGTCATGTGCAGAGTCAAGTGTGGTCTGGTGTTTTTGGAGCAGGGTGGTCTTTCTGAGCCTTTGGGGGAATCCTCCAGAGAACATTTGAATAAAATGGATGTGATATAAGTGATCGCTGCATCGAATATTTCATTGCTAAACTTGTAAATATGCAAGCCCATCTGGCTGGAGCGTATTTTACAAGAATAGGGATTCTAGCTTATGTTGTTACAAGGAATGGGAACATTGTGATATGCCGTAAATTAAGCAGTGAGATCCTACACAACAAACTTTCCTTCCCCATCATCTTGGAGGACGTGTCTAGGAATACTTCTTGCTACACCAAGGAGAAAGTTATACAGAGGAAAACTTCACTGAGCCTGACCCAGCTATCACCCCCAGCTATCCGTGTTTGCCATAAAGCAGGAGCTAATCAAATGCCACGGAGCTGTTCAGGGTGCAGGGAAGTCTCCCATGTACCACAGATGTTTACTGAACAACCTGAATATCTCAAATCAAAACAAATGGGGTAGCTTTATCAGTAGACTTTCTCTGCTTTTCTAATCCTTTTTCTCCTGCAGGCTCATTGTAATAATCCAGGTTGGATGTTGTCCAGGCAGCTGGTGGATGTTGTCATTCTTCCATTGACTTGACAATGGAGGTGTGGGCCAAGAGTGAGAACCTGGAAGGGTAATTACCTTGACCACAGAGGGGTGGGAAAAGGCACGGCTGGCAATTTTGGAAGCAGTGATTACTAGGAGTCATGCAAAATCCTCTCCATCTCTTTCTGGATGATTGGAAAGATTCAGCCCTGCATGCCATCACTGGGTTTTTTGGCTTGCAGAGGTATTTGGAGGTTCATTCATTACTTGTTATAATCCCTCCCAGTTCAGCTGTGCTGAAAGTGCAGTATTTACATTAGAAATAACATCATCACTGCCAATAACTGAACTGCCCATTGTAAAACTTGTGAGAGAAATGAAGACTTTATAGTGCGCTGTGCTGTGCCGTTCTCTTGATGGATCAGGTTTTGCTTCCTTGGCTCTGTAGCGTGTGCGTGGCATTCAAAATAAACTGTGAGTGCAGCCAGGTTTTGGCTACGTAGAGTTTGACCTTCAGATACGTCCCTTTTGAGCTACCTACCTGCCACCTGAGAGTGGCACCAGGTTCTGGGCCTTCTTGGCTAGGTCGGCTCTTCAGACTTTGTCTTGCTTTCTGTGGATTTATGTTGCCCTGTTAACAGGATTTGAGTCCAAACACTGTATCACAACTGCGGCTTTTGGGCTGCTCTCCAGCAGGGTCAAATCTTTCTCTTTTGCCATGACTTTTAATAATTCAATTATATGTGGATAGAGCTGCTGCTGCTTTAAATGCATGTCTGCTTGAGGCTTTGCAGGCTCCTTCAGATTTACACATGGCTCTGTTATAAAAGAAGAAATGAAATCTCTTATCCATTCCACTCCCAAATCTGTGTGTTTCTCTTATTTCCAAACACTTCATTTAGAAAGCTGGCCAGGGGAGCCTGAGCTAATGCCACGTGCCTCATGCAGTTCAGTTGTTTAGTCCAGGCAAGATTTGCTTTTGTAAACTTTTAGAGATACAGAATTAAATGTGAAACATGATTCAAACAGTTTTTTGGATGCGTGTAACTTGGAACACTCTGTAATTGTGATGTCCTGATTCAGTACAGGAGAATGTACTTTCTTGCCCTCAAACAGCTTTGTGAGATGGTTATCAGCTAGATAGATATGTACTTACTCATCTTGTTCCTAATTTGGTTACTCCATGTTCAGCAAGGCAAACTGAGAGACTTTGCCAAAGAAACTCACGTTTCTGTGATTTCAAAATGAGAAGAAAGCCCAGATCTGCAGGAGCTATTCCCATTCTTCAAAGCATTTAGAGCAGGCAGGCACAGAATCTGCCTTGGGCTACTGCTGTGGCAGAAACACTTTGTGCAGACCAGGAATGAGCGAATGGTTAGGTAATCCCTGAGCTTATCCATGGTGTGAAACTCTCATCTAATCCATAAACCTGTAGGCAAACCCCATCTCTGTTGAACAGCTGCAGGGACACCTGGGGATTTGAGAGACCCTTTGGTTCAGGCTTGAGAAGTCCTTTACCTAAGTTCTTTCAGCTGAAGGGTCTTTTTGCACAAGACTTCTCTGTGCATTGATTCTGCAGTGTCTGCTGCATTATTTTCCAGCTTTTGTGATAAATTCTGCCTTTTTTCCTCCAGACCTGGCTTGCAAGTACATGCAGCAGGTGCACATCAACAGAGTTTCCATGTAACTTCTAGTCAAACCCTCTTCATACTGAGGACATGGGGACATCTTGACTTCTGGGAAGGTTGGTCTAAGCAAAAATTTTGTTTTGGTACTTGGCTTAAGGGAAAGAGGCTGCAGGTCAGACCATTGTGTGCAAAAGTAGGTCCTTGGCTTCATTTGATTTCCAGAGACACTTGGGCTCTTTCTGATGGGAGGCAGAGCAACCTTCACAGAATCATAGAATCACAGAATGTCTTTGGTTGAAAGACACTTTCAAGATCATCTAGTCCAACCTTCAACCCAACTCAGCAAGCACACCACTAAACCATGTCCTTAAGCGTGAGGTCCACACAGCATTTAAATGCCTCCACGGATGGGGACTCCGCTACTGTCCTGGGAAGGCTATTCCAGCATTTGATCACCCTTTCAGTGAATAAATGTTTCCTAATATCCAGTCTCAACCTCATTTGGTGCAGCTTGCAGACATTTCTTCTCGCCCTGCACATGCCACCAAGGAGAAGAGGCTGTTCCCCTTCTCGCTCCAACCTCCTTTCAGGTAGCTGTAGAGAAAGGTAAGGTCTCCCTTCAGCTTTCTCTTCTCCAGTGTCAACAACCCTATCTCTCCCAGCTACTCCTCACAGGACTTGTGCTCTAGGTCCTTCAGAAGCTTCATTGCCCTTCTATGGTCACACTCCAGCACTTCAATGTCCTTCTTGTAGTGAGGGGCCTAGAAACATGTCTCCCTCAGACATATTTACCTTTTTGTGTGTGTGTGCCCATTGACCAGCTAAATTCTCCAACTGCAGCTTCAAACCCTCTTGTTCATGGGCTAATGGCGCTTTGAAGGTTGATGGCTTTGCATCTAGCTGACTTCTAGAACAGGGAGGCCACGTGCTGGGCTTCCTGCAGCTCTGTCAAAGAGAGTGTTACACTCCAACTGGCAAATTGTCTTGTAATGGTTCCCTCCAACATCTCTGGAGCTTGTCTGTGCTGGATCAGACGATGGTGCCAATCCCTGGCTGTGCCCTCATGTTAAAGACATTTGCGCTGCTTGTAAACATCAGCTATCAGTGACTTCCCGCCTTGTGAGCCCAGCACAAAGAATCAGTTTTGGCATGGAGAAAAGTAATGGTAATCTACAGCCTCTGTATCTGTCCTGTATCAAGGTCAGAGCAAGTTCTGTCTTGGGTGGCTTCGAGCTCTGTAGGTACTACTCAGTTTAAAGGTTTTCTGCAACAAAAAGCTATTCAAAGCTCTGAATTAAAACATTGAAAAAGCAGGGCATAGTCTGTTATCCTAAGTCAGCTCGTGAAAACTTGTTGCCAATTGAGCCAGTTTTTTCCACTCATCTGAGATTGTAATGGAGGTCAATGTTCATTTATTACCTCAGCTGGCCCAAAATGTCACCAGTGGTTGTTTATCTCAGCTCTGTACCTCATGCAGCTCCAAGCTGTAGCCTTGGCTGCTTGACAGTCTTGCAAAACCAAGAGGGACTCTGTCTGAAGTCATGTTGTACTCAGTTACCTCTGGCCAGATTCGTTCTGTTACTCGTGCACGGTTCTGTTATTTATAACAGTTGGCCAAAGATGCGCCCATGTTCATCAGGAATGGTTCAGAAAGTGATTGGAAGTGGGAGGATTAGCAGAGCCCTGGTGGCTCCACCAGGAGGAAAGAAGTTGTGTCCGTATGAGTGGCTCTGTGTTACTTATCCCCAGGTGCTGGGTCCCTTTGCAAACTTTTGAGGCCTTATCTGGGGTTCAACACTGTCTGTATGAAAGAACTGTGCTAATCTGATCAGTTTTGGCAAGTTATTAACTCAGACCTCTTGTCATAGTCCAGACTTTGAGGTCAGTAGAATCACTTGGCTCTCAATAGACTACTTTGTTTGGTGGGAACAAAGTTTATGTGTAAAATGTCTAATTAAAGACTTTTAAAAAATAACCAAAACCTGCAATTTGTTGTCACATAGATGATGTAAACTCAGGTTTTAGCCTAAAAGCAAGCTCAGAAGCATTACCTTGTGGAATCTGGTATCTCTTCTCTCACTGGCAAGCATACAGATCACACTCCCTCAGCTCCAGACCCAGACATGTTTTCTACTCATTTCTGGAGCCATAGATACTCTCCAGACTCTGAACACTCAGTGTTTGTTCTACCCTGGATGAAAAGAGATGAACAAAAGTAAAATCTATGGCTCCCCAGATTTCTCAAAGTTTGGATTTATGTACAGGTGGAATTTTACTCTTGTGATGCAGAGTTGGTCTGCGTTTGGCCTGTCTATGTTTTGGAAGTGGATCTAAAATTGAGGCAGGCATTGGGCTTCCCTGAACATGCTGTTTGGGGCAGAGTGGTTAACCTGTTTTCTTGAAAGGAGTCCAATGTGTTTCTCAAGTTTCTTCACTCCTCAAGAAAGAGCTTGATTACTTCCACATATATATTGATATGTATATTTATATATGTATATATATTTTAAGAAATGTTTGAAGGTATAGGAGCAGAATTTCTGGAGCAACTTGGAGAGTTCAGGGTGTTTGCTGCTGTTCCCCTTGTTACTTCACTACCTTCTGCCTCTTCACGATACTTTGTCATCCCCCTGTGACTGACGTGCAAGACCATTGCTCTGCGTTTGTCAACAATTACTCTCCAAAATCCACTTCTTTGGTTTTAACAGCCCTTTAATCTCCTGTAGCTTATTTTTATGTTCATGTTATATCTTTCTTGGTTGCCCTCAGTTTAATTCTTTTAAAGTGTTTTTTTTCTTTGTCATGTTCTGAGTGAACATCAGCAGATGAGTAGATCAAGTCACCATCAGACCAGCGGATGGTTCTAGGTCTGTAATGCACCTTCTCTGTGGAAGGTAACGAGCTGTGGAACAAGCTGCTTAAAGGATTAATGGCTCTTTACCAGATCACTCTCAGCCAGTGCTTATGAAGGGATATTTTTCTGACCTTCTGCTACCTGGGGTTGGAGTTCTGCAGGAGTGACTGCCAGAGTGTCTGTCAGCCATGGGGTTTATCATCCAGGGTTTTTCAAAACAGTGTGAGAATCTCCATCATCAGAGAGTTACTCTGCTCTGCTTGTCACTGTAATCCGCTGGCATCTGTGGTATGAACAAGTCAGGAGTCAGCAGGTGGGTGTTCTCTTGCAATATTTACTGTGTTAGTCCTGTGTGGTCTTTGCCAGTGTGTGTTTACTTCCCTTTTGAGAGTTGATGTAATTTTATCCTCCATTCAAGAAAACGAATGGAGCGTTTCTTTTTCACCTGTATTACATCAGAGAAAGGAATAGAAAGAAAGTTGAGTCAGAACCAGAAGTTTTGTTTCCGCTCCCTTTGCTTTCTTCTGCTGAGCCTGAAATGCTTTAATGGATTCTTGCAACAGTGAGAAAGAAGACCTGAGACTCAAATTCATGGATAAACATGGGTATGAGAGTAAAGTCTTGGAATGGGCATCTCCTGTTTGTTGGCTGGGCCACTGTTTTTCTAGAGACCTCATTGCTCACTGATGTGTGTGCTCTTCTGTGCAGAGAGAAGAGTTGGTCCAGTTTATACGGTGTAGATATGCTGAGAGCTTAGTGTCAGAGTGGAGAATCAATCCTCCATGATTTTCTGAGGCAGCATGTGTTAGACTCTGGGATGTATCTTTTGAAATTTTTAAGGGGTGGGTAGAATTACATTACAGAATCACAGAATAACAGAATCACAGAACATTAGGGATTGGAAGGGACCTTGAAAGATCGTCTAGTCCAATCCCCCTGCCACAGCAGGATCACCTAGAGCAAGTCACACAGGAACATATCCAGGTGGGTTTGAAACATCTCTGGAGAAGGAGCCTCCACCCCCCTGGGCAGCCTGTTCCAGTGCTCCATCAAACTCACTGTGAAGAAGTTCCTCCTCATATTAATGTGGAACATCCTATGTTCCATCTGAAACCCATTGCCCTGTGTCCCATCCTTAGATGACATTGAGAGGAGCCTGTCTCCATCCTCCTCACATCCACCCTTCACATATTTATAGACATTAATGAGGTCACCCCTCAGTCTCCTCCAAGCTAAAGAGACCCAGCTCCCTCAGCCTTTCCTTACAAGGGAGGTGTCCTACTTCTTTCATCATCCTCGTTGATCTGTGCTGGACTCCCTCCAGCAGCTCTGTGTCCTTCTTGAACTGAGGGGCCCAGAACTGGACACAATACTCCAGATGTGGTCTCACCAGGGCAGAGTGGAAGAACCTCTCTCTATCTGCTAACCACTCCACTTCTGATCCACCCTAGGATGCTGTTGGCCCTCTTGGCCACAAGGGCACACTGCTGGCTCATAGTCATCCTGCTGTCCACTAGGACCCCCAGGTCCCTTTCTCCTACACTGCTCTCCAGCAGGTCAGTCCCGAACTTACACTGCTTCCTAGGGTTATTCCCGGCCAGATGCAAGACACTACACTTACCCTTGTTATATTTCATTAAATTTCTCTCTGGCCAGCTCTCCAGCCTGTCCAGGTCCTGCTGAATAGCAGCACAGTCTGCTGGGGTGTCTCTTACACCTCCCAGCTTTGTGTCATCAGCAAACTTGCTGACAGTGCACTCATTCCTCATCCAAGTCATTAATGAATAGATTGAATAGGACTGGTCCCAGTACTGGCCTTTGGGGACTCCATCTCTAGATACAGGCCTCCAACCAAGCTCTGTCCCCTTGACAACTGTCCCATTGACTCTCTGGTTTCTATCCTGGAGCCAGTTCACCATCCACCTGACTACCCAATCATCCAGTCCACACTGCCTCAGTTTGGCTGTGAGGATGCTGTGGGAGACTGTGTCAAATGCCTTACTCAAGTCAAGAGAGACCACATCCACCGCTCTGCCTTCGTCTACCCACCTGGTTATGCCCTCAAAAAAGGCGATCAGGTGAAGCCATGCTGACTGTCCCTAATGACCCTCTTGTCCTTGATGTGCCTGGAGACAGCGTCTAGGATAAATTGTTCCATCAGCTTTCCTGGGATGGAGGTGAGGCTGACCAGTCTATAGTTACTTGGGTCCTTCTTCTTACCCTTTTTGAAGATGGGAGTGACATTTGCTATCCTCCAGTCCCTAGGCACCTCTCCTGATCCCCATGACTAAGAAAAGATGATGGAGACTGGCTTAATAATGACTTCTGCCGTCTCCCTTAGCACGTGTGGGTGCATCCCATCTGGGCCCATGGATTTATGTACATCCAGTTTGTTCAACTTATCCCTAACCCAGTCCTCATCAACCAGGGCAGGCTCCTCTCTTGTCTCAGCTTTCTGTGGAGCCTCATCAGTCTGAGGTTTGATACCAGGACAACCCCCAGAAGTACAGACAGAGGCATAGAAGGTGTTGAGTATCTCTGCTTTCTCTGTATCCTCTGTCTGCAGGACACCCACCTCACTCAGCAGGGGGCCTACATTGCCTCTACATTACCTCTAGGTTTAGTTTTACCTGCAATGTATTTGAAGAAGCCCTTTTTGCTGCCCTTGACCTCTCTTGCAAGGTTTAATTCCAAGGAGGCCG